>APFE031502750.1:291973-306401 GCA_000404065.3 Pinus taeda | reverse complement strand
CTACAACCCCAATCATAAATGTCCATAAAATGAGGGCTCCTAAGTCCCTAAAAGTGTTTCTTCACTGCCTAAAGGAACAAGGTCAACTGATTACATCATCTCCCAGAAGTTCTCCACTAAAAACTGCTCAGAAATAGTCAAATCTGGACCATACTGAATACCCAGTGCAGAGGGTGCGATGCATATCACCTTCCCAGTGTAAAGGGTGCGATGCATACTGAATGGCCCCTCTATAGGGTGCGATGGTCGGGAATGGACATATGGAAAGGATAAATTGCGAGGTGGAAGATCATGGAACCTTCCAGAAGCTTCCCCTCTGACACTTGCCTCTCTGTTTTCGACCAGGGATGAGTAAGAGATCACCATTCTCCAAGTGGAAGCATGAATTATCAGAGAGAGGACACTAATCAAAACCCCCAAAGATGACTCATATCCCTATAATCATCTATATATGGATCCCTCATCACAGAGATCCAGAGGCTGGAATCTTGTATCTTGTAGAGAAGTGTTGTTGGTTTTCTAGTGTATATTCATAGTGTTGGGTGATCTAAGCTTTACTTGAGGTGAAGAAGGGCTTTCTAGCTGGAGGATGATGCTGGGTCAGAACATATGGTTGTAATCTTGTTGCTACTTTTCATCTTAATAAAGCTATTCAAGTTTTCCTCCATATTCTTGTATGTTTACTTATAGATGCATTTGTATGGTTAACACACATCTGGTCCTGTGTTATTTATGAATATAAATCTTTGTTCTTCGATAGTAGTATGTTGCTGTGATTCCACAAGTGCTCTTTGAAGTTGGGCAGACGAAGAAGAAGCAACAAAGCTCTATCAGGAAGGAGAGGAAATTAAGCACAAGACTAAGGTTGGTCTCCTTTGTTCCACTCCTATCTATTTTCATTAAGGAAAGCGAAAGTAGACTTTACTTTTTTTTTTTCTACGATAGCTACCAGTCTTAGTGGGAATAGCAGTATCCGAGTGGACACTATTCCCGGTAACAATTTCTCCCTCTTTAATTTCCATACACTTGCATTGAGAATTCTGCTTGAACTAAGTATCTTATAGCAAAATATTCTGCAATAGTTCCCTTTGAAATTATTATATGTGAAGGCAAGATAGGAATAGAGGACAGTTTGTTTTTATAAAAACAATTATTAACATCCTTCTTCCCCTCTGATAAAAAGGAAAATTTGAGATTGTCTCTACACCCGAGATTACTCTGAGGTCAAAATTAAAAAACACCCAAGTAACCCCAAGAAGTAGTAGGAGAAATATGAGGAGGTTTCAATAGAAGAGAACACACATACACAAAAATGATTCATCAACATCCTCCTATGGTAGAAGTGTTTCTAAGATATTAGTGGATGGGTTTCTTTAAATAGTTGAAGGGGTATGATGATGACATAACTCAGGAATTTTCCATGGCACTAAATTCTGAGGGAGAAAATAGTGCCACTATTGTTGTTAGAGGACTTTCCATCTCTTTAAATGATGAACTCATAAGAAGAGTGACTACCCTACCCTTGGGATTTTGATGCAAGATGATAAGGTTGTAGGGGTCACAACCAAGAAGAACTTCTTCATCCATAGAGAAAATCCTATAGAAGATAAAAATGGAGTGAGGAGAGAAAGTCTACCTTACCCCTAGGATGAAGTGTCCTATCACATTTTCAAATACATATCCTGTGAGGGGAGGTTGAGAATTGTATATGCCTATCATTTTAGGCTACTCCATGAGCTAAGAATTAAAGCATAATTACCCATTCCACATGAACTCAGTGTTCCACATTTCCTCCTACATTCTATCATTGAAATGAGCCAGAAAGTGAGGGAAGCGGAGCACTAACACATTTCTCACCATGGCCTCATTAAGCTGATTTTTATGGATGCCTTAAGCCACCTAAGGAAACATGTGATATGGAATGATTTTGTGGACATGGAAAAAAAAAATTCATTGCGACACAATCCATTGCCTCCACACATGAAGAGGGAATACCAACCTCTAGTATTGGGGGTAGAGAAGAGAAGGAGGAAGAAAAACCCAAGGAAGAAGAGGAGGTAACATAAACAAAGGAAGTAGAAGAAGAAAAAACAGAGGAAGGAAAAGAAGAGGAGGAAACAAAAGCAGAGGAAGGAAAATAAAGGGAGAAACAAGAAGCAAAGGAGCAGAACCCTTAGGTGCCCCCTAAACCTCAAGAGGCAAGTAGGGAAGGAAACAAAATAAGCCTTTCACTAGGAAACATAGAGAAAGAAGTGGCTGCCACATTGGCCACATTGGGCACACCTGTCAAGCCCATAAGAAGGTAGCCAAGGAAAGGTCCCTTATACTTTAAAACAAGGAAGAGAACTAGGATAAGGCAAGGGAAGCCTCAACTTCCTTCAAAAATAGCTATCACTATTGATGAGTCATCAAGAAAAAATGGAGAAGTGGGACCTAGTGAGGGAAACATTGAAGAAGTTACCTCTCGTAAGGCAAAACCTAATAAACTTGTGCTACCCATGGGAAGGCCCACCACTAGAAAATTCACCTTTAATAGGCTCAAGGCACAAGATTCCATGTTATAAGAAGAAAAATAAGAGCTACAGGAGAAACAAGGGTTGTTCGAATAAGGAATTGATGGGGGGGGGGTGAATCAGTAATTAATAAACTATTTTTTCTCTTTATTACTATGGTTAAAACCCCTTCTTATGTTCTTTAACTTGTGAGATAATTCATTCACAAAAAAATGAACCAATAATATTTCAGACGCACATATTCAAATAACAAGCACATGAGTAGCACACATTTGACCCAGTGTTTTTCATGTGGAAACACAAAGGGAAAAAAACCACCAATTTTTTGTTTGTTTTATGATGTAAATTAGGCACCCACTTAATTACATATTTTTGTTTGTGAGAACCCACTCATAGGAGGCACCAACCCCCTTTTTTTAGCAAATACCAACTTTCCCAGAGGCACCAACCTGCCTTTGGTTAGCAAGCACCAACTTTCCAAGAGGCACCAGCCTCTTCAGTATGAAGGCACCAACCTTCCTTTTCCACTGTTCTACTATTTCGTACAATTTTCAAAATGAAAATAGAGGCATACACTTATACAAGTAAAATACTAATAAATCGCTATCTACAGATTCAACTTCTGCACTCTGCTTTCTGTGCTAACTAGCAACAGATCTCCTCTTGTTGCTCACAAAAGCACTTCCTCTACACTTTGTCTTCACTGTCAAGGGCTCTTCACTAAATTCTCTCCAATACTACCCTCACCATTCTCCACACAACACACTCGCTACTCTTGCTGCACTATTAGACAAAGTCCTCTCAAGTGATTCAACCTCTCTATCACTATGCACTTCACTCACAACTCAATACTCTCACACATATGCTCAAATCTCTAGTAGATCAATGGAAGCTCTAAGTTTCTTTTCTATCTTGCACTGAGCTCAATGTTGTCTCTATCACCATCCACATTGCCTGAGAGTGTACTCTTGGAATGGCACTCCATTCTTTTATTGCATGCTGTTTTACAAATTTTGTTGCTCCATTAAAACATAAAAATGGGCTTCATTCACTTCATCATCTCACTATGTGATTCTCCATGCTAAGAATTTAATCTTAGCCCACCTGCACACTCCACTGAGAGTCCCAATGCCTACTCATGGCTCACAGAGCTTGACTATACTTTCACATGAATTTTCTGTTTTTCATTTATTTCTATAATATGTTCAAGAGATATCAGAGATGGATTTCTTTCAACATCGAGACAAGCCCAACAGTTCTTTGATAGTCACCATTACTCCTCTGATCAACTCCTATATTCCACATTCAATCTTTCAGCTTCCAAACCATACACCTTTAACTCTATGTATTACACTATCGAAACCCAATATGTCATGAAATATTACAATAGTGTTGTATTGGAGCTTTTCCTTGTCAAAAATTTAGCCATAAAATACATTATGAAACCAACGAATTCTGATGTTCTTGGCCCTTTTTGTCTACACCCTTTCTATTTTTCTCCATGAGATTGGGTGCAGTGATTGGAGGCCTAGCTTTAAGGCGCTAGGGCATTTTATTCCTTCCTGGGAGAGGTTTTTCCTTTGTTAAGAGCTTAGCAACCTTGGTTCTATAAGTTGTTCTCGACCATGTGCTAGCCCTAATTTCGGAGCTGCCTTATTGACACTTTTTCAAATTCCAATTGATATGAAGTGCTGAAATCCTCAACCTCAGATATGCCGACCTTTGATATGATGTCATCACTCCATGTGTCACTTCTAGAGTGGTGACATGTGTCACCCGTATTTTCCCCCTTAGTCCCCTCAAAATTCCAGAACTGTCTACCACGTGTTCTATCGTACTGCCACTGTAGCTTATCGGGACCAATCATATGCTACCATGTGTCCTGCTAGAGGAGAGATAAAAGGGCTTGCCCACCTTTGGTTTTGCGATGACATCCTTTTTTAATTCTCTTTTGGCAATCTTGGCGCTTTTAATGCTATCAATGATTCACCCATTTCACAACATTTAAAAGGTTCACCACTTGGAAAGTTATGATATTGCAATCATTGATATGCCTAACTGCAATGTTGCGATGTGCTGATATCACTAGGCCTTTGATATGCGATCACCAATATTCCAATACGCTGGTATGCCAACCTTATGATGTGCCGATGCTTCGATATATCAGGACCTTCGATGTTGTGATGCATCAATTTGTATGACCTACGATATGAAATCACTGATATGCCAGCTTCTTTGAACCTTCAATATGTACTTGTAGATATCTCTAGACCTCCAATACGTGATTGCCAATATTCTTTCCTTCCTGAGGCTTTACTCCTTGAAACTTCAGCAGACCATAAATTTTGATCCAGGAATCCATTTTTGGACTTTCACATATCGTTGGAAAGCTTATTCAAAGAAGCTTCCAATGGGGTAGGGTTCTATATATTCTTTGATTCCTTCTAATACTTGTAATTTGACTACAAACTTATTTTTCCGTTGACTCTTTGGCCAGTTGAACACCAACTACTATGATGATAATTTTATGGCTTCTTTAGTAAGCCTGCAACTACCATGGAGTTCCATCTAAACACTCAATCATCATGCTGACCCTTGCTTGAAATCAATGCCAACACTTACACAACTACCTTTACACCATAAAATATCCAACAATATCACCCTTTGGCATTTATGGCAACACCATAAGCTCCCCCTTAGGCTTGGCACAGTCTACTCTGATGCCAATCTTCTCCCCCTTTGACATAAGTGGCAAAGAATACTTCACATGCACTACCTCTGAGCCATTTCAGTCTACTCTCCCATGAATTCCACATGCTAAGTAGCTACCACCACCTACCAAAATGATTTCATTTGGAGGGAGGAGTCACGAATCCTATCTACTGCCTGAGATACTCAAATTCTTCCCTTGCGAGTGGCTTGGTAATGATATCTACCAGTTTCTCTTTAGTGAGTACATATACACATTTGACAATGTTGGCTACAACCTGTTCCCTCAAGAAATGATAATTGATAGGAATATGATTAGTCTTTGAATGCATGAATGGATTTTTAGAGATGTTGATCGCACTTGTGCTCTTACACATTATTGGAATGGGATTAGACAACTCTACCTGTATATCTTTCAAGGTTTGATTCATCCATAGAATCTACATACAATATGTAACAACAACCTTATACTCTGCTTCAGAATCTGACAGAGAGATAGAGCCCTATTTCTTACTAACCCATGGCACCAAGCATTCACCTAGAAAGAAAGTTGCACCAGAAGTACTCTTCTTGTCATCGAGACTTCCATCCCAATCTACATCTGCGTAGTCCTGCAAATTGAAATCTTCACTCTTAGCATACCATAGTCCATACTTTTTTGTACCTTGAAGATATTTGAATATCCTCTTGACAACAACAACATGAATTTCTCATGGAAATTCCTGAAATCTGGCCACAATCCCCACTGCTTGCATCTAGTCTGATTTACCGGTGATATTCCATCTTGTTTGCACAATTTGTAGCCTGTAGTCATGGGCACGCTGATAGGTTTGCAATCTTCCATTCCAAATTTCTTCATAGTTTCCATAAGATATTTGGATTCGGATATAAACACTTCTTGTGTTGATTGAGTAATTTTCATACCCAAAAAGAAGGACAGTTCTCTAATCATGGACATTTCAAACTTTGTTTACATACAATTTGAAAATCAATGCCCTAACTAATCCACATTGCTACCAAATATTGTATCATCCACATATATAACCACTATCAGTAGATGGTCACCTTTAGATTTTACATAAATATTACTATCAACTGTGCCTTTCTTAAACCCTTATTTTTGAAGATACCTATCCATCCTTTCATACCATGCTCTAGGGGCCTATTTCAAACCATACATGGCCTTCTTTAGTTTGCTTATGTGCCCTTCATTGGAGGAGAGTAGAAATCATTCTGGATGATCGATATCAACCTCCTCTTCTAAATATCCATTGAGAAAGGCATAATTCACATCCATCTGATATACCTTGATATCCTTATGGATGGAAAGAGCAAGGCATATTCTTATAGCTTCCATTCAAGCTATTGGTGTAAAGGTTTCTTCAAAATATACCCCTTCTATTTGGGCATACCCTTTGTAGACCAATTGAGCTTTGTTCTTGATTACTTGACCCTCTTCATCCAGTTTGTTCTTGAAAACCCACTTGGTTCTAATAACATTTTTCTGTCTCGTCCTTGGAACAAGCTCCCATGTGTCATTATTTTCAATCTGGTCTAGTTTTTAATTCATGGATTTTTCCCAGAAATTATCTTCACTTGCTTAATAGGGGTTCTTGGGTTCTATCTGTGATAGTAGAGCCAAACTTGCATGACTTGTACTACCCACAAGTCTCCTTATGGTCTGGACACATTGTCTTTGTTCTCCAAGAATCTGACTCTCAAGGTGTTCTTTCTGTACATACCTGGAGAGTGTCTTTGGCCTTGAAGACGTGCCTTATTCCTCAGCTTCCCTGTCTCAATATATTTCATTTAGATTGACAGATCCCAAATCCAAGATTTCTTCATCATCTGAGTTCATTTTATTTTAGAGGATTCAGGTTTTGAACCTACTTCATCTACTATTACATCGATGCAATCCTCAATCTTCCTTGTCCACTTGTTGTAACACTTATATCCTTTGCTTCGAATATAGTAGCTGAGAAATATTCCTTCATCATTGTGTGAGTCAAACTTCCCAAGGTTCTTTTCGTTCCTTTTAATGAAGCACTTGCTCCCAAACGCCTTGATGTGTTTAACTGATGTAGGTCTTCGCTTCCATAACTCATAGGGAGTTTTATCACTATTAGGCTTGAGTTGATTTTTGTTTGAAAAATATATTGCAACCTGTGTTGCTTCTCCCGAGAAGTTGTGAGACACTACTGCTTCATCTAACATTTCTCTGACCATTTCCTAGATTATTCTATTCTTCCTTTCCACTACTCCATTTTGTCGAGTTCTAGCTATTGAGTACTAGCTCCTGATGCCATGCTCTTCACAGAATTCCCCAAATTCTCTTGGGGTGTACTCTCCCCCTCTGTCTCTTCTTAAGAATTTTATCTTTAAATCTTTCTCATTTTCTACTTGAGCTTTAAACATCTTGAAATGATTGAGCATTTTTTACTTTTGTTTTAAGAGGACAACCCAAGTGGACCTAGTGAAATAATCTATGAGTAACATAAAATGCCTCTCCCCTTTTGAGGTTCTTTCTCTGGTTGGGCTATAAATGTCTATCTGAATGAGCTCTATAGGTATAAATGATGAGAACTCTTTTGATTTGAAATGAGTTCTAGTATTATTGGAAAACTGACATGACTTGTAGATCATGTTATTAGGATTCAAATGTCTTGGTAATCCTTTCACCGCTCCCATATTGCTTACTTTTATCAAATTGTAAAAATTCATATGCCCAAGCCTCTTGGCCACAACCGTGCTTTACTTGTTTTGCTTAAATAACAACTAACACTGAATCATCAAACACATATACATTATTATGGGTTCTTGTTGGCTTATTGGGGCTTGACCCAGGTTCAAAGTTAAGTTAGCCAAACAAATCCTGGTACTACTGGCCCTTTCGGCAATAGTCCACAGAGCGTGGACTGAGGTCTCACCCGAAGTAGTATGGGAGGGTAATAGAACTAGGTTTTCACACCTTGGAGATGTCTAATGAGTTCAAGTGGTCCGCAGTTTGACCGTACGTGCAAGTCGCTTCACGCACTTTCTTGTACCTAGCAGCCTGATATATTGCCTTCGTGCAACCCTACTCAGGGGATGAATGTTGCGCTTATGCGTTATTACCCAAGACTTTACTGGTATTCCAATGTTAGTTACTTATCTTTGCCTAGTTGAATGCTTTAAATGTACTTAACAATATAAACCATTCATACAGGTGCGCACAGTAAATAAAAAGTGTTCCTACAAATTATATCAAACATGCATTAATCCAAGAACTGATACACAGAATTATGATAAAAATTCTCTTTATTAATTCCTTACTTGGTTACAGACTCAACTCCACCCTGTGCAATTAGTTGCAGGGGTCCGTGCACTCAGTTGTAGGGGCCCGCACACTCAACTGAAGACTACTAGGCCTCTGCGCACTCAGCTGCAAAGCCTTCTCTGCTCTACGACCCAAAGACACACTTTTTTTCCTTAGACTCTCTTCCTATCTCTCCTTATTTTCTTTACACTTAGAGCCTTGCTCTATTTATACAATTCCATGGTCTGTGGACCATAGGTAGGTCTATCCCACCGACATTACATTACAAAACTAGGGCGGAAAACCCTGTGACTCTATCATACTTTCACGCCCCACGCCCGCAATTCGCGGAGCTTTACAACAAGATTGGGTCAAAACTTGGGCTTTGAGCCCCAAAATATGCCTTGGGGGGACTCCATGCCCAACATGCCCCCAACACAAACATCATGACTCGCCCTCGAGTCACTCTATCGACACGACGATCTTTGCCTGAAGTCCCTTCAACTATTCTCGAATTGCGCAAAGGTCAGCAACACATCGAGCTGCCGCTTGTTGAATTTGTTGCATATGCTGTTCTGAGACCTCTGTGTCAGTACTACTTCTCTACATCAATGTGTGCATCCCTTGTATGTGTGTTAGCTTTCCTTCTATGTCCACCATGATGGTGAAGGGCTCGTCGATCCAACACTGGACGTGTGCTCTTAGGACTGCCTCCTTATGTCATGCCGTGTCCAACTGCTCCTTTAGTGCTTTAGCCTGCTGCATCCTCGCAAGCCACTGGGTAAGGACCACTGTCTGTGCAGTTCCTCAAACACTGTCATACTGTTGTTGGAGTTCTCATGCCTCTATCTCTAAGCCCTAGATGTTGGGGTCCTCATGTAGAGTTGTGAGGACTTCAAGTGATTCTTCCAACATGCTGGTGCAGTCTCGCACTGCACCTTCGATTTCCTCCAATCTCGTTGTGATAGCATTAGCACGTTGTTCTCTGACTTTCGGGGGAGTATATGGCTGCGCATTTAGCCACATCTTGGCAATTTGGAGATTTAGCTCTAGCTAAACCTTTGTCATTTCTTACCTGGTCTCGCGGACTCCTGCTGCTAACCTATGGATTCGCGCTTCTGCTGGTATATTTGTTGGGATGGCCAGCTCCGGAATGCTTCAGCAAGTGTCTTCTATCACCTGCACCAACTGTTGATTTTTCAACACCAATTCATCATGCTACAAACTTAGTTGTTCCATATTTATGTTCTGCTCATTGAGGACTTGGAGAATGTAGCTCTCCCTAGCTCACAGCGCTGCGATTATTCCATCCTGCAACACATATAATGTCTCATGTGGAAGAGTAGCTAGATTAACACCGAGACCTTTTAGCATTCTAACTGATGGCCTGTCGGCCTCATTTGATGTCACTAGTGTCCCTTTCAGCAACACTATTGTGTTCTTCATCTGCATGCACAACATCTGCTTTGCTGTCGTGGATCCGACTGCGAAAGTAGTCGAAAGGGTACCACCCTAAGGGGGGCGTGGCTGTAATTCTTGCAACTATGCTCTGAGGGCCCCCAACATAGTCTAGTGCTCCTACATGAAATATTGGAGAGCCTCATTTGTGACATCACGTACCGTTTCACCGATGTCATGCAGATCACCCTCGATTAGGTTGATCGGGTCAATGGACAATTTTGAGGCCTTGACCTTCTTCCACAATCTTGCCTGCTCTACTAGGTGTTGGCGCTTCAGCTGTGTGGAAGCAGTTCGTGGGTTCCTGCCTCCTTCTATTTCTGCTTCCTCTACCGCCTGCCCTTGCGAAGGTGTTGTTTGGTCGTTGCCCACCTTCGCGTCTACTTCCTATGGTACGACTGTTGTTACGGCCTTTTCCTGGTTGGCTGCTTTCTGTGTCACGTCCTGTGCTTCCCGCACATTTGCTGCTGCTATTTCCTTCCATTGTTTTTTGGCCAATTGTGTGATGTGTAGCTTGGCATCATCTTTCTTCTTTTTCACTATCGACTTCTTGATTTCAGCAATGTCTGGGGACCATCATTCCAATGGCCATGCCTCCAGGACATTAAAAATGGCATCGTTAGTGGATACAAAAGGTAGC
Organism: Pinus taeda; assembly: GCA_000404065.3. NCBI lineage: Eukaryota > Viridiplantae > Streptophyta > Pinopsida > Pinales > Pinaceae > Pinus > Pinus taeda. The sequence goes on along the minus strand of APFE031502750.1, from coordinate 295,786 downwards.
TTTGTCCACTGCTTCATCGGGTCCTTGAGCACCCTGATATATATGTTATGCATGTCTGCCTTAAATTCTGAAAAACTCTACAGACTGTTGTAAACCATGGGTGACAACCACAGGTTATGGTTGATCCACATTCAGATGTTCATCTACATGAGTACCCAGAAGATCTTACTGTCGCATATCCTTTTAGCATCCTTCGTAGCCCAGAGCGAAGCATACTTCACGGTCTCCAGTAAATATTTGTCAATTATGGGGAATTTACTATCGTCTGGAAATTCCCCAGCTACGAGTACTATGGCCAACAACAGCCATGCATAGTTGAACGTTTTTCCCTGTTCCTGGGCTTCACAACAATTCTCTAAAAATTCCATGTAGAGGAATTTGGACCAGTTAAACTAGACCCGCTCCGTGCATTGCTTGACGAGTGTGACCACTGGCGCCAGTATCTCGTCTGTACGGCACTTGCACATAACTTTTCCTATGAGGATTTGGATTTCCATGCATACTTCTTTGTCCTTGATGCTGGAGAAGGCATAGCCCCTCTTCTTCTTTTCCAGCTTGTACTTCTTCTTCATGGCCTTCGCGATGGCCAAATCACTCCCCTTTCCTTCCAATATGGCCGCATGGTCCTCTCCTTTGTATGGAAGCCGGGAGATGTGATGAATCAAATCTGCCATGATGGGGATAGGCTCCTCCAGCCATAAACGCCCATCATGCACCAGGAAGAGCAACTGCTCGATAATGAAAATGGTTATTAGGGTGTGGTGGAAATGCAACACCTAGAGTAGGTTGAGTAGCCCAACCTTTTCCACTTTGCTCAACCACTTCCGTGGCTCTAATGTTGTCACCACCCCCACAGTGTTTTGCTTCATGAGGTTTCCGTCTCAAGGTGAGGGAACTTCTCATGGTCAGCGAGGTCCCAATCTTCGAATTTCATGCTCGGAACGTGGCCCAGGTGCATGCCTTCAAACATAATTCCATCTGGGAGGAGCGGGGTCTGGAGCGAGCTCTTGGTTTCGTCCAGGTCCTTGGGAACTTTGGCCTTCCATTTTTGCGGGGGGACATAGGCAGGTAGTTTTGTCGCAGAGTGCGCAGGTTGAGTATCCACCTCCATGGCTTCATCTTCTTCTTCTTCGATGATAAACTCCTACAAAACTTCTTCTTCTTTATCTGTTTCTATAGTGACTGCTTTCCCCTTTTTCTCCATCGACAGTTTGCTACGTAGTGGGTTCCGCGGGGACACACGTATAGGAGCCATTGCGTGCTTGTGCTTCTTGGGTCTTGGTGTGTGTAGTGATTTCGGGATTTCTGCCATAATCCTGGCACTTTTTGGAACATCCCCCACATTTAGGGCTTATGCGGCCTCCTTGGCTGTCACTTCTACTATCTCTATACCATCCTTAGTTGTTGCCATTGTATATGTGCTAAAATCTAGCACTCGCGAATTCAGAGGCTCAATCAACACTTGACTCACAACACTTAGGGCTTTGCTCAATCGCTCAATTCGCAAATGACCAAGTGTTGTTTCCTAGGCAGCACTTTGTATTTTATAGCGCTTTTTGAATTCGAATTCGACCGTTCCCCCCATATCCGGTTCATTAATGCTCCCTTAGCGGTAGATTTTCCCAGATTTTGCCCATAAATCACGTCTTAAATGCCTACCACTTGCTCCAATCAGCCTCAAATCAAGCATCCCATCATGAATAGTGACTTCAATTGTCACGTTTTATCCAACCCGCACGACAGTGCAGCCTCTCGTGCATGGTTGCAGACCTTGTGACTCTTTGTTGCTGCATGCAACTCCAATATCGAGCAGCTCCCAGGCAGAATAGTTTATAGTCCGACACTCCCTTCCAAGTACCTGGAGTGCTAAGACTATTGTTCCTTTGCTAGTCAGGTGGTCACACCACCCACATACAGTTCCATCCTGTCCTCTGTCATGGTTCTTGGAGAACCCTTGCCTGGTATTGTTACAGTCAGCATCGCGCACTTCACCATTTGTAACATGCTACCCTGGTCACTATGCTTATCAATATGCAGTCCAAGCCAAGGCATCTGACTAATCAATTCACAGCGATAGTTCTCAAACTTGTCAGCAGGGTTGTACACACCTTGCCTTACCATCCTAGATTTTTTAGTGAGAAAATCGTCCTTTATCTCTTCCTCCAGCTTCTTGACTTCCGCATCCATCAAATCATTTTTCTTCCTTAATCATACCCTTTCTTATTCAAGTTTGTGAAGTCTAGGCTTTCCCTGTTGAATTTCATCCTCATGTCCCATGCGCTTTATTTCTTGCGGCTGTGTGATCCCTCCTTTCCTGGCTTCACGAACCATTGTATCTATGGGTGCTACTATGCGTAGACTAGGCTTTGCATGTTCCATAGGGATTACAACATCTGCTTCATACTTCAGCTTTGGAAGTGCCCACGTGGTCAAGGTTTTTCACATGGTCCTATAAGCCCAGTGAACCACTAGTACGCGTAGGTCCCAGTCAGTCCATTTCGCATTGTGGACCTTGTTTAGTACTTCACACACTTTGTCAAAGGCTTCCACGTGGAGAACCTTCTGCATGCTTGGTCTTATCATACCTCCTAGTTCCAAATGGAGGGGTTGTTTGCACCATTGTCTTTCCCTCTCCTACTTGCCGATCATGTTTCCTACCGCACAGATGGTGTGCCTTCGTGCAGGTTGCACACCATATGCCTGTATTCCTCTAGAAAGGTGGGCGCGTGAGCCATTTTGTCCGACATACTGGGCTTTTATCCACATCTAAGGCTTCCCAAATTGTATGTGCATCTCCCTTCTGCATTCACACTAGTCCTTAAAACTTCCTTGATGTGTATCCCACCATCTTGTGGGCATAGCGCACAATACCCATTTCAGAGTGTTGAAACGTTGTTGTTCCAGTACTTCTCTTTCAAATTTGGTCAGGAAATCATCCACCTCACTCAACCTGTCATACATAGGAAGATCTCTTACCTCTGTTGCCACGCAGTGCAGTGACATTTTCATCATGTTAGAGTTTAGCGGGGTTACCTCATGTAACCGGTTTTGCCATCATTCTATTTCCTCGTCTGAATCTGAGGTGAAGGAGCTTTCACGCTCCTGTGAGAGTCTGTCGTCCACTGTTAGATTTTCCCAGTCCTATTCCCATGTGGTTATCTTGTATATATAGTCTAGATCGTCGTCGCTATCGTAGTCACGCACTGGCTCTGTGTAGCGCGATCCTTCTGCAGGGTCTAAAGGTACCACTACACGCAGTGACTTTTTCTTGAAAATCATCTTGTGCTTCTTCATATTTATCACTCCATTCATTTCAGTGGCCCAATCTATTCCCAGTAGCGTGGGATAGAGATTGTTGTCATCAACAATCTCTATCACTTCGAAATATGCAAGTGCGCTCACACCTTCGATATCCACCGTTATTCCCTGATATTTTCCCATAGGTAGGATCTTTTGCTAGTTCGCCATTTGCAATTGAATATAAGACCATTGTAACGCAGGCCTGCCCATGTGCTCCCATGTCTGATTTGGTAGGACATTCGCATTCGATCTTAGATCCAAAATCACTTGATCCATTTCATATTCCCCGATCTGCATGGTCAATCTCATCTCTCTTCTTGTTCGCGTTGTGTGCTTTTCGATCTTCTAGACTACGTGTGGTTCTCTTGGTCCAACACATTTAGTGATGAGTTCTTGTAGTCCCTTCACAACTTTTCTATCGCGTAGTAGCTTCATGCATGTCTCCAAAAATGTATTGAGCATTGATGGGACCATTTGCGGTTCTAATTTGTCTTTACTTCCTAAAGTGGAGGC
>APFE031502750.1:260668-285667 GCA_000404065.3 Pinus taeda | reverse complement strand
TTTATAGGTTTTCCTGGAGATTTAGATCTCCCTCTAGATTTAGATCTCCCACTCGATAACTTATTTTTGTTTCTATTCTGGGACCGTCCTCGTACAGAAAAGGCATCACCATTCTGGTTGTCCATATTTTTCTGTCTCATCTCCTTCGTCAGCAAGGCTTAAACTATTTCATCAAACTGCAAAGCAGTTGCATTGCTACCTATTGCAATAACAGACTATCCCACGAGTCTGGTAGAGAACACAACAGACTGATGCACTTATCTTCATCTGAAATTTTAATATCAACAGATGATAAATGACTTACCACAGTATTAAACGCATTCCGCTGCTCTGTCACCAAGTCTCCATCTTTCATCCTCAGGTTATACAGCTTTTTCTGCAGGAATAGTTCATTCACCAGAGACTTAGATTGGTACAAAGTCCCTAACTTGTCCCACAGAGCCTTCGCTGTAGCTTCCCCTGATACATTCAGCAATACTGAATCTGAGACACACAATCACATTATTCTCTTTGCCTTCCAATCCAACTTCTTCCATTCTTCGTCGGTCACTCCTGTTGGTTTAGTACCTGGATCTACCATGATCCACTGATCTTTATCTACCAACAGATCCTCCATCTTGAGTTTCCACAACTCAAAACTCTGACCATTGAACTTCTCAATCTCTATCTTTCTGCTGCTCACCATCTTCTTTCACCACCAGAATCGATCTCGCAGATCTCCCACTGAACAGGGTCTACCACAAACCCGAGCGAAACCCCTCAGCAACAAAGGCGTCCCCTTGAAGCCAAAACAAATCTGATACCATATGTAGGTTTTAACCTTGTATAGAAATTACCTGCATATGAATTCTAAAACAAAGAAAATAAACAATGCGAGAGCATAACACATAAAACACATATGCACAGAGATTTTCCCCTAGATCCCAAAACCGGGACTACCAGCTTGATTATTCATTATTTTCCTTTCAATGTTACAATACATATTTATACATGCCGAAGCATCCAATACCATGGACCGAAAACCATAGGTAGGCTTTCCAAACCTAATATAGGGTCCAAAAAAAAATTACTGGGGCGCTGCCCCGGACCCCATAGAGGGGGGCTACTTGCCCCCCTCCAAGGCCCCGAACAGGGGGGGTTATTGCCCCCGCTGCACAATTGGCGCAACGTGGGGGGGCTCCGCCCCACCTCCAACCCCCCAGTTTACTACGTAGGTTAGTTGTGGAAAGAATATAACACAACCCAACACCCATTGCGTTGAGTTCCTCCATGAGATGAGGAAACTTTTGCTGAACTTGGTCCCTGGTGAGCCACTTGCCTTGGTGAAGGCGTTGGCTTGCTTTGAAAACTCGATACAGTTGGATATTCTGTTGGCGAGTGTTCTTGATTTATGTGTCCATGATCCAATCCATTGCATCTTGTTCCATGCAATCTGGATTTAATTATGTGGGTGTGAGCTGTTCTGCAATGTCGGATGTCTCTAGCAATGGTTGAAAGTATGGCCAAAGGAGATCCACATTGAACACTAGTGTAGAGCTATAAAAAGGGTCTCTTTCACCTCTAGTTACATCACATTAATATGTCAATCCGGGATCGTCTGGTTATTTCAAAGGGTTTCTCAGTCTGAGGCTTAGCACTTGCCAGAGTAATGCTTGTAGTACAACTATTTAAAAACTACGAAAATAAATTAATGCAAGTCTACAACTTAACTACTTCAAAAGACTAAATCACACCAAGTATTGCATCAGCCAAAGGTTCGGTAGAAATAACCCATCCTTTCCATAACTGATGAGAATAGATTAGAGGTCTGGGAGCCAAATAGTAGATGCTAGGCTCACTATAGCCTGGGATCGTTCTTAATGAATAGAAATGAAACAACAGGTAAAGGAAATAGCAATGAAATAGAACAACACATCAGCCAAGGGCTTGGTAGAAATAACACATCCCTTTCATAGCTGATGGGAGTAGATCAGAGGTCTGGGGACCAAGTAGCAGATGTTGGGGTCCACTACAGCCTAAGTCTGTCCTCAAGAAACAACAAATTAGCAATCTGGAAATGGAACAACAATTGAAATGGAACAACAAATAAATGGAACAACAAATAAATGGAACAACAGTTCAGAAATAGAACAGTAGTCGAAATAAGCAATAACCGAGTTCCTTAAGCTGCAATTCTATTTAATCATTCCAATCAAAACACCAATCCTTCAATCTTATATGATGGAACAACACTATAAAACCTTAGAAACACAACATACTTAATATGCTTCTGTTAAAACGCATACGATTGCATCTCACAATGAAGAACAGTGACATTCGATAACCATGTGAAACAGACCTTTCAAGATGACTTGTTATAATGCAAAACACAATCGCGAAGAATTCTGTAATAGAGTAACAGTGTCCTATAGAGATTAATCAATACTTAAAAAATTGGTAAAATAACATAGCATCAATATAAAGTTCAAGAACACGAAATGAGTTAATTATAACAGAGCATGTAATAGAATATTCTTAAAACACATCAGATTACCAGATTACGTCTATGAACAAACCACACGGAAACCACGTGTAATAGTACAAGAGCAAGTGTCCTCCAGGGCCGGGCCCTTAGCCTCTAGGGGTACACTGCTTAAGATAGATCCAGGCTCAAAGATAAAAGAGTGAACAAGTCTGTATTAAAGCATGCAATAAAATTACAGGAACTTAAGTCTTCAACAGAACATAAAGATCATAGTCCTGATCTTCCTTAAAGGAAATTACATAAAGATTCTCCTCGTAGCCAACAGTGCTATCCCTTTTATAGGGAAGATGGCGAAGATATCTTGGTACAGAAAATAGATAAAATAGCGATCCCTCAGGATATAAGATCCTCAGGGATTCGCAGAATCATTAATACTGCATTACTTCTTCCCTTTTCTGTTCCGTGCTGGTATCCCCGCGTCCTTTCTTGGGTTGATCCATTTTGATCTGGTTCGCTTCCAGTCTTCCATCAAAGGGACAACAGCTAGCTCATTCTTGTCTTTACTTTTGGTATGGCCACCTCCCTTGTTTCCTCCCTCCTGCACATAGAAATGACGATTATCAGTGCTTCTCATTAATCTCTCGTGTTTCGTTATAAATTCTTATCATTATCTAGATTTCCCATGCAAAAGGCTTTTGAGTTCTAATGAAAAGATACCAAAATGAACATTGAAACATACCTTCCTTGGTACTCCACACCCCCCCCAGCTTACCCTTTTTCATGGCCTCATGAAAACATTGTAGTTGACGTGCAGCAGTGAGGGAGTAGGATGGAGATGGAATCTCGTGTGGGGGCCTACACCCATGATGCGAAACTAGATGATCAAAGAAATGGCTTGTCTGGCCCTCGGGCATCTCATACAGGGCTTGGTATCCGGGTGCAGGATGCCAAATGATTGGACTCCAGAACCTATATCCTAACCAGGATGGCCCTGCCCTCAAAACCAGTTCGCCATAGAGGGGGAATCGGTTAGCAGCAAGCTTAAAATTTTCATACTTAAACGGCTCTCTGAGCTGAATGTTTGGATTAGATACCCGATATCGAAATTTAACTGCTTCAATGACAGGGTCTTGAATAGAAGAAAAGAATTCAAGCCCTTTCTGAATGATTGCTTCATGCATGGGTCCTAATGCTTCAATCACTCCTGGAGCCCTCATGAGATTTCTATGACTTCTCCATAACTGTTCCGAGTCTCTCGGCTCAGCTCCTACCCATAGGTCTAATCCGTTTTCTTGTCTCTGAAATGCATTGTAGGCTTTGAGCCATTTAATTTGATTGACTGCAAATGAAATGAATGCTTGTAATTGAATATCTCCAACAAAAGGGCCAGGGTTCAGCTCGGTTTCTTGTTCTAGTACAAGGTTATGCAGGTAAAATTCACACAATAACCTTTGTACTTTTACCCCATAATGCTTACAGTAGTTTATAAAATCATCTATAGTGTTAATTTATATGGGAGCACCTGCCCTAACGACCTTAATTTTCAATTGTAAGTATCTTTCCATTAGAAACAGGGCATAGTTTTTGGCAGGGGCTCTACATGCTAGGGAATCATTGTACAGAGCACACAAGGTATCCATTTGTTTAATAACTACATCTAATCTACGGGTTACCTTGGCAACTTTCTCTTGCTCCTTTCGCCATCCTTCGAAGGCTTGGCTTTCTGACAGGTTGACGTTCCTTAACTGCTGCTGTAATTCCTCATATTTTTCATGGGGGACCGTTTGCTCCCTGAGCTTTTCTGCTTCTTGCTGGGCCTGCTTCAAATGATGGTGAAGGGTTCTTGTTTTTGGGTCCTTTTTCCATGCATCCGTGGAGGCTGGGATCTTTACTTGGACTTTCTTATTACGCTGCTTTGAATTCATAACCCTTATTACTCCCGAAGGTGGTGCCTCTTTCTGAACCACCTTATCATCTTTTTCAATTTTAACATGAACTCCAGCCCACTGCTGTTCCTTTTCAAATGGAACAGTCTTCTATTCTTCTGTTTCAGTTGGAACAACAGTTTGTCTTTCTGCTTCATTAGGGATAGTAGTTTGGCTTCTGTCAGGGTTTTGAGTAGTGGAACGACTCTCGGTCCTTCGCCTCCTGTTCTTACGGGGTCTAATTGGTGTGGCCGAACCTTTTCTTGTTGAGGTCCCTAACCCCTTTGTCTTGCTTTTAGAAGCCTAATCTTCTGGTGAAGCCTGACTATTACGTTTAACAGTGTCCCCTTTTCCTTTTGTAATTCCCTTATTTCCATCAACTTCTCAGAAAGAACAACAGACTGTTTGCTGTTGGTTGAACTGTGGCTAATTTCTGGATTTTCTTCTTGAGGTGGCTGATCTGGGGTAAGAACCTTGCTTGGCTCTCTTGTTTCTTGGGCCAATTCCTCCTCTGCCCTTATTTCCTCCGGACTCTCCTCTGGTGCTTTTTGACTAGGAACGGGCTGTTCCTGCTTGACATTTTCTGTTACCTTCTCATCATGAACGGGTGAATTTTCTACTTCTGCTTCTTCTGTATGCACTTCCTTGGGTGCATCTTTCTCCTGGGTTTCTTCTTCGGCCTAGAGGTTGGATGGACTCAGGGGTTGGCCATACTCACCCATATTGGCCAGAATATTGGCCAATTCATCTTCCCCTATCGGGTTCTGTACTGGGATTCCTCCTTGCTGTTCCATTCTTTCCTCTGTCTCGGGCCGCTCAACTTCTTCTTTCTCATCTCCTTCTTCTTCAGTATTCTCATCCTGTTCTTCTTCTCCTCCTATTTCTACCTCTGCAGACTGCTCTTTTCCTTCGACGTCTTCTTCTTCCGCTTCTGTTTCTGCTGACTGTTCTTCCCCTTCGACGTCTTCCTCTTCTGTTTCTGCCTCGGCAAACTGCTCTGTTTCCCTGCTGTTTTCTTCCTCTGTCTCTGTCCCTGCAGACTGTTCAACATCCTCGTTACTTTCTTCCTCTGTATCTGTCTCCACAAATTGCTCATCTATGATCTCTATTGCTTGGCTTGTGCGAGCCCGGGGTTTCTTCAGCTCTGCTTGTAACCCTGCAAGCCTTGCCGACTTTCTACGTTTTTTTGGTTGTTCAGATGTACCAGCGTCATGCCTCCGCTTTTCAGGTCGTTTCTCAAGTTTCTTTTCATCTTGTTTCTCAGCGTGTTTTTCAGCTCGTTTTTCAGCTTGCACTTCTGTGCAAGCGTCCTTCTTTCATTTCTCTGGGTGTTGGGGTTTGCTATCAATTCGTTTTCATTTTTCTGGGCATCCAGATGTGGCCGTCCCTTTATTAATAATATCAATTAGTTCTTCCCAGCTGCTCTGCTACTGGGTGAGACTATGATTTACTATCAAGCGAATTAATCCGTGGTGGCTAACCACAGATTCTATGTGCTGTGCCTTTTTCATACTTCGTGCCACATCATGCAATAGCGAATTTAGCAATGCAGGTAAATTCACAGAACATTTTTGTTTTAAGACAGCTAGGAGTTTTAGATGTCGTGGTCTTACCACGTCTTTTCTGCCCTCGCAAGTAATGTAGCTCTGGATAATTTTTGCCAATTCCGCCCATGGCTCTCCTAGCGTTGCTGGTAGCACCCCCTTTCCTCGAACTGTTAAATTCTGGCCCTCGTCCTGAAATATTTCAACAAACTTCTGCAGCCTTTCCTTCTTGATTGTCCATACTGGTCCTCTGGCCAGTAGTCCTGTGACTTTTGCTATTATATCGTCCGTGACCTCTATTCGTTTTCCTCTTATTGTGGAGTGTTCTTCCTGTAGGTTCTGTAAAAATTCCTTCGCTACAGTTTCATTAGACTCCTTCAAGCGGTTGAGGTAGGTCAACCATCTTGCTTTCTTCAGGATTCTTCGGGCTGCAGCTGAAACAATTAATGTTTGTGGTTCTCGGCGGACTGACCTTCCTCCCATGGCTTCACTTGCAAATTCTCAAAGGAACAACAACTATTCGTTGAGACGCAGAGAAGTTGGTGGCGTGTTTCTCATTCAAATTCAAATGCACGGCGTATGCAATGGAAATAACTTCGAACAGTGATCATGCAGAAGAAAACAAAAATGGCAAATGATCATACCGTTGAGCCGTGCTGTGCTCGAGTACAAGATCTTCTTGAATAACGGGCTGACACATATTCTGGGGAATGATGAGGTTACTTTCCCCCTCGCAATATGATAGGCTGTCCCAGCCGTCAAATAAAGGAGCAACGTCTGCTTTGCCGCGAGGCCTTTATGGAATAGCTTATGAAAATATGCCATGTCCCCAAAAACAACGTATTACTGAAATCAAGGTAGAAAGTTAGATCGCTTTTAATATGTAAGTGACTGCGGTGATTTGATGGAAGTTCGGGGATAAGACATTTTCCATAATTAGCGAGTTTCATGCGGTCACTGTCACTAGCTCCGTAATGATTAGTGGTAATAGATAGTCATGCGCTATATGGTTGAGTAATTAATTATCACGTTATAAGAACCAAAGGTTATAATCTCCTTACCCATTGGTGTAAAGGTTACGACTTCAATACCATTAACAGAGCTCTGCTGCCGACAGGTGTCCATAACCTTGGCAGAGTTGTTTATTTCACCCCGGGAACCATAGTCCTTTGTGTAGGCGAGGAAGTGTTATGTAATGTCAAAACTGTAGGCCACTATGCAGGCTTGGTAACCAGTTAGTCATAGTGCCATTCACGAGGAAGGAGCGAATAGTGGGCAGGCCGGCTCGTGGTGAGACCTCCTGTTCCAAGGGTTATTTATTTATTTTGATATACCTCTTGGACCATTTCCCGGCTGTGGTGGCCCTGGTGGGAATGCCACTTCGCTTCCATCCTGATGATCATGGTAGGCCAGCTCGTAATGAGACTCCCTATCCTGCAATTTGACAAAATTGCTTTGCTTACTTCTTTTTTCTTGGTTTTAATAGAGAAACTTTCCTGTTTATACACAAAGGGTGGTTCAACACTCCTTAAGAGTAGGAATGGTGGAAGAAGTCTTAAAATCCCAATAGGAAGGTATAGACTCTTTGATCTTATTGACGAATGATAATCAAAATAGATAAAAAAAGAATCAGCATGATAGAGATAACCAAGTAGAACAGAGTTAGTAGAACAATGGCAAAAAAAGGTGATAAATAAGCATATCTTTTCCCTACGTCCTTTCACCAATTCAGGGTAGTTACTTATAAGGATAGTGATTTATGATTTACCTATTTCCGTATACTGTGCTTTTGTTTCCATCACATAAGTAGATATCTGTATTCCAAAAGACTCGAAAGATCATTAGCACTGAGCATCCTTAAGAAGGAACAAGCTGTCTTAAATCATATGAGTAGTGCTCTTTCAAGGAAGGGCACAACAACGGTTGTTCGTTTGGAGAAAGGAGCAGTGGAAATCAATGGTGCTGTTCAGTAAAATCAAACAAGTGTCGTTCCTTTGGAAAAAGACCGACAGAAAACAAACAGTGTTGTTTCTTTCGGAGACAGCAAAAACACACAAATGCTGTTCTTTTTTAGAAAGGAACAGCAAAAAAACTCAAGTGTTGTTCCTTTTAGAAAAGGAACAACAAAAATCAGAAGTGCTGTTCCTTTTGAAAAAGGAACAGCAAAAATCACAAGTGCTGTTCCTTTTGGAAAAGAAACAACAAAAATCACAAGTGTTGTTCCTTTTGGAAAAGGAACAACAAAAATCAAAAGTGTTGTTCCTTTTGGAAAGGACAACAAAAATCAAAAGTGTTGTTCCTTTTGGAAAAGGAACAACAAAAATCACAAGTGCTGTTCCTTTTGGAAAAGGAACAACAAAAATCAAAACATGCTGTAAAAAATATGTACAAAAATAATTCTAACAATTATATACAAATTGTAAAGAAAAATAAACTTCTTAGTGAGTTATAGGTGGAGGATACTTGTCTTCCTCCCGTAAGATCTCCATATCTGAATCTTGGCATAATTGCTGGCAGAAGGACTCCCAAGTAAGTGGTTTGTGATAGATACAGACTCGATGGCTGTTTACCTTAAAGGTATACCCAAAACCATAAATAGTAATCAATGTGAGGGTACCATTGTCATGTACTTTCGGAATTTCATATGGTCCCAACCAACGGGTCTAGAGTTTCCCGGGGAAGTCCTGAAATCTAGAGTCATATAAAAGAGCTCAGTCTCCTTCATGGAAGACTCTGTTTTTGATGAGAGCATCATGCCATTTAGCTCTTTGCTATTGTATCAGGGCAGTGTGTTGAAGTGCAGAGAGCCTAATTTCATCCAGCTCATTAATCTGTTGGAATCGATTAGTTTGTGCCTCTGTCAAGTCTATCCCCACTTCTTGGGCTGTTCGTAATGTCTAGATTTCAAATTCTATAGGAAAGATAGGTTGTTTTCCAAACATGAGCTGGTAAGGTGAGTGGCCAGTGGTGCTTCTCCATGTTGTTCTATAAGCCCACAGTGCTTCTGGTAGTCTGGCAGCCCAATCGCGTCTATGTGATGCAACTGTTTTAGTTAGAATCGTTTCTATTATCTTGTTGCTGCTTTCTACTTGCCCATTCGCCTGTGGGTGATATGGGGTGGTCATTTTATGCTGAACATGATAATTGTTGAGTGTTGCCGCTATTCCGTTTCCAGCAAACTGTGGCCCTCCATCTATGATTATCTCTCTAGGGAGGCCATAGCGCACAAATAGATGGAGCAGGAACTGTATAACAAATTCTTCTGTAGCTCTGGGCAAGGCTTCTGCTTCAACCCACTTGGTGACATATTCTGTTGCCACTAGAATGTATGTTTTCTGGTTTGATGGTAGGTTGATTGGCCCCACGAAATCAAGGGCCCATCGCTCAAATGGTTCGATGACTAACTGTGGTTTCAAGGGCATCTCATCTGAGTGACTAGGGCGTCCCGCCCTCTGGCAACTATCACATGCTTGGACAAATTTCTTTGCATCTTTAAAAATTGTGGGCCAATAATACCCTGTATGTAATACTTTATGTGCAGTCCTGCGATCAGCAAAATGTCCACCACATGGTTGGTCATGGCATGCTTTCAATATATCAAAGATTTCATCTTGTCGAATGCACCTCCTGATTTGCATGTCTGCCCCTGTGTGAGACAAATAGCCCCCCATCCAGGAAAATCTGGTACTTCGCTAGACAATTTGTTTCCGCTCATTAGGGGTTAGATGTTTTGGTAACTTACCTACTGCTAGGTAATTGGCGACATCAGCATACCAGGGTGTTTGAACAGCAACAACAAAGAGATGCTCATATGGAAACTGATCTTCAACTGCTGCTGCATCGACTGGTTTTGGCATTCTTGAGAGGAAATCAGCTATCGAGTTTTCTTTGCCAGGTCGATCCTTGATTGTAATGTCAAACTCCTACAATAAAATCAACCATCTGGTTATTCTTCCATTTGTGACAGGCTTATTTTCTAAATACTTTATAGCAGAATGATCTGTGTACAAGATAACGGGATATCCAGTGATGTAATGTCTGAATTTATTGATAGCATGTATAACAGCTAGAAATTCCTTTTCAGTTACAGTATAATTTAATTCGGCAGGGGATAGATTTTTGCTAATGTAATAAATGGCGTATGGTTTTCTATCCTCCTCCTGGCCAAGGACCACTCCAATGGCTGTATCTGAGGCATGGATGATATCTGGAATGGCAAATCCCAATTTGGTCCCCGAAGGACTGGGGCTGTAGATACAAGTTTTTTCAGGTCATTGAAAGCATGTTCACATTTCTCTGTCCAAAGGAAATCAATATTACCAGTTAGTGCATACAATGGTGCAGCAATACATGAATAATGTTCTATAAATCTTCTGTAATAACCATAGAATACAAGAAAGATACGTACCTCTGTTTGAGTAGTAGGAGTAGGAATAAGCAAAAGTATCTGGATTTTGGCTGGGTCTACCTGAATGCCGGCTGCTGAAATATAGTGTCCTAGAATAAGTCCTTCCATCATCATCATGTAGCATTTTTCATAGCTTAGACAAAGCCTGGTAGCTATACAGCGTTGTAGGACTTTTTCTAGTGTTTCCAATGCTGGATCAAACTCCTCTCTGTATGGAGTGAAATCATCCATATATACTTCCAATCCTTCATTTATTAGGTCTGCAAATATGCTAAGAATAGCCCTTTGGAATGTGGCAGGGGCATTACGTAAACCAAAAGGTAAAACTCGGTAGGAAAATGTTCCCCAAGGACAAGTAAAAGTAGTTTTATCCTGATCTTCAGGGGCAATCTGTATTTGGTTATACCCATTGAAGCCGTCAAGAAAAGAAAAGAATTTCTTGCCTGCCAAAGTATCCAATACTTGATAGATAAATGGGAGAGGAAAGTGATCTTTCTGCGTTGCCTTATTTAGTTCTCTATAGTCCACCTCGATTCTCCACTTCCCATTCTTTTTCGGTACCACCACAAGCGGGGAGACCCATTTACTATCAGAGATAGGGTAGATGAAGTTAACATCTAAAAGTTTCTGGAGCTCATCTTTTACTACTTTTTTTAGATGAGGGTTTAGTCTTCTCTGAGGCTGTCTAACAGGTTTTGTATCATTTTCTATGTAGATGTGGTGTGTACACAATTGAGGATCAATTCCTTTCATATCGGGGTAATCCCATGCAAATGCATCTTTATATTTTGTTAAAATATGGATGAGTTTTGTTTCTTGTTCCGGTGTAAGGTCGGCGTTAATGTTCAAGGTCTTCCCAGGTTCAATTTCCACCATTTTACTATGTGCAACTGAAGTGATAGGGATTGTATGGTCATGCACATCTTTCAGAGGTTCCTCCTCTACTTCGTTATCAAATGCTGCTTTTATCATATGACACTGGGTACGAGATGTGAGTTCAGTTTGACTAATAAAGTTACTGATGGCATCATCTTTTGTTTGATTTTTGAACTCTAGCGCTTCTTGTATAGTTAATGGAGATCTAATGTTGTCAGTAAGATATGATACAGGGTGCCTATTAGTTTTGACTATTGTGATGCTTGGCTGCGCTGGGGGATATAGTACTAAGTTCTTAATGTCTGCCCCCTTAGTTATGATCATGTTTCCTTGCCGACAGCTGATATAGGCATCAACGGTAGTGAGCCAAGGCCTTCCTAAGATCAATGGATGTCCATCTAGTCGGGTTTTAGGGTTTATTATTAGAAAATCAGTTGGGTATTCCCAGGAATCAACCGAAACCATAAAATCATGCAGTATGCCTTCCGGCCTAACCAAAGATCGATCAGCTAATTCCAGCAAAGTTGAAGTGGGTTCTGCAGATGTAATTCCTAACTTTTGGCAAGTGGGAGTGGTCAATATATTGATTGCAGCTCCAAGATCAACTAAGGCATTGGTTAAGGTTTGGCCATAAATTTGAACAGTTACTTTTGGGTTTCCTGGGTCTTCATACTTAATAGGTGTTTCCTTTCTTGATAATAGGTCAGATAAAGTGCCAACTACTTGAACTCTTGGATTATCTATTACATACCTTCTCGGTATTTTTATGCACAATACCTTAATAGTTTTAGCGTATATCGGGATATCCTGAATAGCCTGAAGGAATGGGATTTTTATGTACAAATTTTGTAATTCTCCCAGAATGTCAAAATTAGGTTGCTGTATAGGTCGAGGTATGACTAAACGTTCTAGGAACGGGGGAGAGGATGTAGTTGCTTGATTCTGAGTTTGTTGTCTATTTTCATCCTCTTCTTGTGAAAGATGTTCTCTAGGTAACTAATATTCAATCTGAACTGTTTTGTTTCCCTCTGTTTGAATAATACGCCCAGATCTTAGCTGCAGATCATTGCACTCCCTCTGATCGGGTCCTTCCTCTTGTGTTTCTAAAATTTGGAGTGCTTGGACCGGTCTGTTATTTGGATTGGGATTGGGTTGGGCTGGGAGTTGGGGTCTGAGATTAGATTAGGGGTTTTGTTGTAAAGCTGGCAGTGTAGGTTGAGGGAAAGGAATGTTTCCTACTGGCTGCTGTGTTTGTCTCTGATAGTTATTCTGCCAGACTGAACCTTGTGAAGTGGAGGGAGTCCATTGTGGTGGATATGGGTTGTTCTGCCAGTATGGTGGGGGACAAGGAGGATTCGACGAGGCAGATTGGCTTGTCTGATTTAGCCACGGGTTTGCAGAAGGGTTCAACTGTGATGACCAATTTGGAAATGGGGGTTGAAACTGACTTTGCCATGTATTATACTGTTGAGTATTGTATTCCAGATACTGAAAAGAAGAAGCTGGGTCTGAAAAAATACCAGTTTGTCGCGGCTGCCACTGACGACGCTGGTTAAGTAGATATACTGCCTCTGGTTCTTCTTCTGCTTCCTTATATACCGCTTTCAGTCCAGGTAATGAGGGACAACTTTCTGTAGAGTGATCCCTTGTGCAAATGGCGCATGTCTGAACTGTATCTAGTGGGCACTCCTTATGGCTATGCTTCTTCCTGCATCTGGGGCAGGAGATTGCTAAATTCTGTTCTGCCTCCATTTGTTTCTGCTTAGCCTGCAAAACGTCCAATTGTGTAGTCAGTGTTCCTAGTATATCAGTTTTAAAATTTTCAAGTAAATTCCCAATTTCCACACGTGTTACTCCTTTTGATGAAATTTTGTTTTCTTGTGCAAATCGATCATGTTCTATTGGCTTGATTCGTGTACTGCCTCTTGAACTCCTGATACATAAATCAATTATGTCAGCAAAACTTTCCTGATATATATCCCCTTTCCCCATAATGTTTAATGTTTCAATCCACTGTTCTTTCATGCCCCTTATTAATGCTGTTTTCAACACGTTATCAGGCAAAGGCAATGATGCATAAGGGGATCTTTGCAGATTATACTGGAAACATTCCACGTATTCCTCTAATGTTTCATTTGGTCTAGCTATCATCTGAAATATTTCATCTTTTAGTTCTCTAGACCTACAGTAATCTTGATATTTCTTTAGGAAAGATTCTTTCATTTATTCCCAGTTATTTATAACTCCACCACCTAATCCCATAAACCATCTTAAAGCTGCCCCTTTCTAAGTGGAGGGGAAGAATTTTAGTTTCTGGGGGTCAGTGGTGTAATCATATCCCTTGCATAGCACATCAAATTTGAATAAGAATGCATCGGGGTCCTCTGATGTAAGTCCGTGAAATGTAGGAATGTGTTGAAGGGGGATTGCTTTCATAGGAGCATTTGATGCGGAATCCACTATGGGGTATTGTAATGTAGAGGTTTGGGTGTTTGGTGGATTTTGAGCCATTGGGTCAAATATATGCCAATAACCTTCCGGAAGATCTAAGAGGGTATTCCTAGGTTGAGGGGGAATGTTTTCAACAGGAACAGTTTTAATAGCACTTCCTCTATCTGGAATTTTTGTCTGAGGAAATAGGGTGTCTTCAATAATAATTTTTACCGCACTCCCCTTGTCTGGGCTATTTAATGGCTAAGTTATCCTAGGAGGAGATCTTGGCTCTTCAATTTCCCCTGTTTCCCCTTCTCCTTCACAAAGATTACTTAGATTCCCTTCCTGCAGTCATTCTGGAATAGAATTTTCAATTTCTTGAAAGTCCTGTTCGTCAGTCTGACTATGCACCTTAGCAAAGGCTTCAAATGGTGAGCCTGAGGCCTAAAGGGAACTAGTAGGTTGTTTGGAAGTAACTTTCCTGGGTCCTACTGAAGGCTGAGATTCGGCTTTCTTATAGATTTCATCTATGTATGTTGATCAACCAAGGGTCACCGATCCCTTAGCTTTTTCTAGTTTTGGTAACGGTTTGGGATTTTTCTCTGGCTTTTTCTGCTTAGTCATGCACTCAATTCAACTACCAAGTTTTAAGCAGATAACAGCAAATCTGCAGGAAAGCGGGCAAAGGAGCAGGGCTTTTACATGCTCCGCACGTAGGTTCTTACCTTTCGTTTTCAAAACCCAATTCTTCCCTAGTAGGTTCGTACACTACTCTAAAAAAGACAAATGGCTACACTCCTTCCCCGGCAACGGCGCCAAAATGTAGAGCTATAAAAAGGGTCTCTTTCACCTCTAGTTACCTCACATTAATATGTCAATCCGGGATCGTCTGGTTATTTCAAAGAGTGTCTCAGTCTGAGGCTTAGCATTTGCTAGAGTAATGCTTGTAGTACAGCTATTTAAAAGCTACGCAAGTAAATTAATGCAAATCCACAACTTAACTACTTCAAAAGACCAAATCAACCAAGTATTGCATCAGCCAAAGGTTCGGTAGCAATAACCCATCCTTTCCATAACTGATGAGAACATATCAGAGGTATGGGAGCCAAATAGCAGATGCTGGGCTCGCTACAGCCTGGGATCGTTCTTCATGAATAGAAATGAAACAACAGATAAAGGAAATGGCAATGAAATAGAACAGCACATCAGCCAAGGGCTTGGTAGCAATAACACATCCCTTTCATAACTCATGGGAGCAGATCAGAGGTCTGGGGACCAAGTAGCAGATGTTGGGGTCCACTACAGCATAAGTCCATCCTCAAGAAACATCAAATTAGCAATCTGGAAATGGAACATAAATTTGAAATGGAATAGCAAATAAATGGAACAGTCGTTCAGAAATAGAACAGCAGTCGAAATAAGAAATAACTGAGTTCCTTAAGCTGCAATTCTATTTAATCATTCCAATCAAAACACCAATCCTTCAATATTTTATGATGGAATAATACTATAAAACCTTAGAAACACAACATACTTAATCTTCTTCTGTTAAAACGCATACGATTGCATCTCACAATGAAGAACAGTAACATTCGATAACCACGTGAAATAGACCTTTCCAGATGACTTGTTATAATGCAAAACACAATCGTGAAGAATTTTGTAATAGAGTAACAGTGTCCAGATTATGTCTATGAACAAACCACGCGTAATAGTACAAGAGCAAGTGTCCTCCAGGGCCGGGCCCTTAGCCTCCAGGGGTACACCTCTTAAGATAGATCCAGGCTCAAAGATAAAAAAGTGAACAAGTCTGTATTAAAGCATGCAATAAAATTATAGGAACTCAAGTCTTCAACAGAACATAAAGATCATAGTCCTGATCTTCTTTAAAAGAAATTACACACCCCCGTAGCCAACAGTGCTATCCCTTTTATAGGAGAAATGGCAGAGACATCTAGATACAGAAATAGGTAAAACAACGAGCCCTCTAGATCTAAGATCCTGAGGGATTCACAGAATCATTAGTACTGCGTTACTTCTTCCCTCTTATGTTCCATGCTGGTATCTCCGCGTCCTTTCTTGGGTTGCTCCGTTTTGATCTGGTTCGCTTCCGGTCTTCCGTCAAAGGGACAGCAGTTAGCTCATCTTTATCTTTACTTTTGGAATGGCCACCTTCCGCTTTTCCTCCCTCCTGCACATAGAAATGACGATTATCAGTGCTTCTCATTAATCTCTCGTGTTTTGTTATAAATTCTTATCATTATCTAAGTTTCCCATGCAAAAGGCTTTTGAGTTTTCATGAAAAGATACCAAAATGACCATCGAAACATACCTTTCTTGGTACTCCACACAGGAGATGGGCTTTCTCTTTATAAAGGTTGTTTTCATCAGAGATTCTCAGCACATGGGTGGCTAGCGTGTTGAGAACACCAAACTTCTGAGCAGGGAAATGATTAGAATTGGAATGAAGATACTGCTCAATATGAGTTTTCTTCCGAAACATTCGATGGGAGAAAGAACCGTCATCCTTCTTTGAAATGAAGACATCAAGAAAAGGCAGGTACCCGTCAACTTCATGTTCCATAGTAAACTTTATGGAGGAAGATTGATTGTTGAGATGATGGAAAAAATGATCCAACCTTTCTTGCCCATGAGACCAGATGACACTTGTGTCATCTACAAATCTTTTCCATAGCTTAGGTTGGAGATGGGATGAGGCCAAAGACTTCGATTCAAAGTATTCCATAAATATATTATCAACAACCAGTGACAGGGGGGAGCCCATGGAAACCTCGCATGTCTGCTCATAAAATTCCCCTTCAAAGGAGATCAAAGTAAATATGAGACAAATCTCTACTAATCTAGTAGTATCGGGATCAATGAGGTGATTGATGACCTCAATGGTCATTCTTGCTGAAATATTTGGCCCCCTTGAGCTGGTCCAAAAGGTCATCAATTCGTGGGATTGGATACCTATTCTAGACAGTGATATTATTCAATGCCCAATAGTAAATACAAAGTCTCTAGGTTTCGTCTATCTTCTATACCAACATGATCAGGCTCCCATAGGGTGATGAACTTAGCCTCATGTGCCCTATATGCAACAACTCCTGAATTTGCCACTTAATTTCATCATTCTCTAGAACAAAGTGTTGGTAGACCGATTTATTGGGTAGCGGTGTGCCTGGGGTTAGATCGATGGAGTGCTTGACCTGATAGTGTAGGGGTACCCCTGTGAGTGAGGTGAAGATATCCCCGTACTCTTCCACGACCTTGTCCATCTGATGTTGCCGTGTGGAGGAGCCCTGTCTGGAGGTTGTGGATGTGCCTAGAGTCTTCGTCTTTCCATGAGGGTGAATCATAAGGAAGAAAATTTTTCTGGTATGGGAAATGATCTTACTGCATTGATTCACAGAGATCAAAGAGGTGGGGGTATGCGGTGCTACCTCAGGTACCTTGTATAGCTTATTGCCCAAAGAAATAATAACAGTGTGAGGCCTAGACTCATACACAACATGACACCTCCACAAGCATGGTTGGCCTAATAATACATCACAAACTTCAAGAGGAGCAACATTACACAACACCTCATTTGTGAAGGGCTTGATGCTGCAGGGAAGGCAACACTATTGGTTGACACAGAGATCTTGTCCTTCGTGAAGCCACCCAATGGTCTACGGTTGCGGGTGTGGTGTGGTCAGTAGGCCCAATTGCTTCATGACCTCTACTGAAATGAGGTTCTTTTGGCTTCCGTTGTCGACGATGAACTACAAAGGAGAATCCTTCACCCACATCTGTGAGTGGAAGATTCGTTCCCCCTCCTCTGGATCTTAGGGCTCAATCTTCTGGATCTTGGTGGTGGCAACGATGAGACTGGGCTTCACATCAATAATTTCCTTCCCTTTGTCATCAATTCCAACCACTGCAAATATTCATAGGCACCAATATTTTGGAGACACCAGTTCCCAATGCTAAGCAACAACTTAGAAAGAGACACCAATCTCTTTATTTAAGAAACAACCCTCAATTACAACTCTTCTTTAGTGCATATAACTTCTTTGAAAGATGATAACATTCACATTGCATTCACCAAGCACGCTTACTAATTTTTCCTTCATTGGGTATGTTCGTTGCTTCTGCCTTCACAAGGTATGCTTGTTGCTCCTGCCTTCACCTCACCAATTTTTCCTTCACCAGGTCTAACCAAAATTTTAATCTCCAAACGAAATTTATGATAACTCTCCCAAAGCTCGTTGTTTTTTGCCTATTCCCAGTAATGAACTTGTAGAGCATGCCACACATCCAATTTTGTAATTTTGTTTTGAAATTTATAACTTTAGGTAGTTCTATATGTCTCCTTGAATCTGTAAAAATTCCATAGTCTAAGTCCTAGAAAACGAGTTACAACAGAAATTCCAAGCTAGCTTGTTTGAAAGTGATTTTAGGACCATTTACAAACCCTAACTTCTATAGGGCATATCGTTGAAAGTATAGTGAAATGAAGTTTGAAATTTTGATATGAGGACTACCATATGTCGCCATAGATCTCTAAACATTTCACATTTAAAACATCCCAAAAAATAATGTATAGTGAAAATTCCAAATAGGCCTATTTGGAACTAATTTCAGGTGCAATTAGAAACCCTAACTTCCATGGGGCATATCCCATAAAGTCTAATGAACCAATGTCTAAAATTTGACCACATGTACCTATATAATATATGTATAATCTATATATATAGTTTATATGTATTGTATATGTATATGTATTGTATTGTTATGTACATTTATATACATATAATATATGTAATATATATATATAATATATATATATTTGTATGTATATGTATCTGTATATGTATATTATATATATTTATATTATATAATATTATATATATATATATATATTATATATAACACACACATATACATATACATATACATATATTTATTTATTTATTTTTATTTTTTTTCAAAATTTCATGGTATAAAACATACTAGAAAATAAGGTATAATGAAATTTCTGAGATGACTCATTTGAAGTAGATTTCAAGACCAATCACAAACCTTGAATTCCACAGTGTATACCTCTGAAAGTATATCGAACCAATATTTGAAAATTTAACCATATTTCCTCTTCTATCTCTCCTCAATATGCTCAAAATTTCGCCATTTGCAGAAACCTGAAAAATTCTTATAGTGAAAATGCTAAGATGATTCGTTTACTCCACAAATTGCATTTTTGCTCACACGCACTTTCCTTCCAATGCTTTCTCCTTTTATACATTATCGTGACCCTTCATGAAAAGGCATGCTAATTCGAAAGTCACTTTAGTTCATTAATTAAATAATTAAACCCTTTTTTATTTCAATTTTCCAAATACCAGGGGGAAATACCATGGGTTTGAAATCACCATTTTACTTGTTGACTTTTCCTTCTTCTTTTTTTCGCGAGAAACCCCTTTTTAATTACCTAGATACTTGCATACAATATCAATGTCGTGACCTTTTTGACATCAATGACAACATTTTTTTCAATAACCTCCCCCTTTGTTATTAGTGTTAACCTTGCAACAAAACACATAATCCACAAGGAATAACAATAATTCTCCCCCTTACTGCAATACTCCTTTATCTTTAATGAAAGAATTCTCCCCCTTGTGCAATATTCCTATGTCTATAATGAAAGATTCCCCCCCTTGCTGCAATACCTCCCTGTCTACAACTCTCCCCCTTTTACATCAATGGAAAAGGGATGCTCCCCTTAAGCTTGTGATTCTCCTTAAGCACTAAGTGGTGAGATGGATATTGTTCTCAATTGTTGTTTGAGACATTCAAATGTCTCGTTGGGAAGGGTTTTTGTGAAAATATCTACAATCTGGTCTTTGGTGAAAACATATTCTGACTTGACGTTCTGTTCTACTGTTTGTTGTCTTAAGAAGTGATATTTGATTGGAATATGCTTTGTTTTCAAATGTATAACATGCTTATTTGAAGTATCTATTTCACTTGTGTTTTCACAAAGTATTGAAATTAAATGATTCTATTCTACCTTAATATCTCTCAATGTCTAGTTCATCCAAAGAACTTATGTGCAACATGTTCCTACTAATATTTACTTCACCTCTACTATGGATAGAGAAACTAAAGATTGTTTCTTGCTCAACTAAGACACTAAACTATTGCCCAGAAAGAATGCTCCTCCTATTGTACTTTTCCTATAATCAAACATTACCTTCCAAATTTGCATCTCTATATGTTGTTAGAGTAAAATATTAACTTG
Source organism: Pinus taeda (assembly GCA_000404065.3). Lineage (NCBI taxonomy): Eukaryota > Viridiplantae > Streptophyta > Pinopsida > Pinales > Pinaceae > Pinus > Pinus taeda. The sequence continues at coordinate 265,734 of APFE031502750.1, read as the reverse complement.
TGAGTACCACACACCAAAGTCCAAGGTGCCCTTTACATATATGAATATTCTTTTCACTGCTTGCAAATGAGATTCTTTTGGTGCAACCTGAAACCAAGAACAAATTCTATTACTTACATAAATGTCTAGCTTTGATGTTGTCACATATAGTAGGCTACCAATCATGGACCTATACAATGTTTGATTTGCTTTGGAGATTAATCATATTTACTCAATTTACAACCTATGACAGTGGATTTTCTAATCGATGCACAATCTTCCATTCTAAATTTCTTCAACATCTATTTGATATACTTGATTTGTGAAATGAATATGCCTTTGTTGGATTGAGAAATCAATAAACCAAGGAAGAATGATAGTTTACCAAGCATAGACATCTAAAATTCCTTTCACATTTCGATTACAAACTCTTTGCACATTTTGTTCACAATACCTCCAAAAATGATAACATCTACATAAACCATGAAAATCAACTAATTTATCCTTCTCTCTTAATGTAAATATTGTTGTCAACAATTCTTTTTTTGAATCCTTATTGTATTAGATATTCCTTGAGTCTTGATTACCATGCTATGGGAGCTTGCTTTAGCCCATAAAGTGCTTTCTTCAATTTGCACACATGATCCTTATTTTCCCATAATAAGAACCCTTCTTTATAGTCAATGTATACTTCTTCCTCTAAATTTCCTTTGAGAAAGGTTGAATTGATATCCATTTGATAGACTTTGAAGTTCATGCAATGTGAAAATGGAAAAAACATTTTGACAACTTCTAGTCTTGCAACGGGGGCAAAGTTTCTTCAAAATAGATGCCTTCAACTTGAGCACAATCTTTGAAAACTATCCTTGCTTTATTTCTTATTACTTGAGCATCTTCATTCAAATTGTTTTTGAAAACGTATATAGTGCCAATCACATTCTTATCTTTTGGTGTTGGAACAAGTTCCCATGTCCCATTCTTCTTAATTTAATTCAGTCTTCTTCTGTAACATTAATCTAGTGCTTGTATTCACTAGCTTATGTGAAATTCTTAGGCTCAATTTTAGATTGTGAGGAGAAATGCAAATGTTCTGGTCCACTTGCTAATCTTTGTCTAGCATGCACTCTTGTATCTTTATCACCAATAATTAGATTTTCTAAAAGATTCTTCTAGATGAATCCAGATGTTGTCTTTATATCTTGACATTTTGTTTCTTCTTCTTCTTTTTCTTCCTTGCAATTTGTCTCCTCAAGATGTTCATTAGTATGTGATTTCTTCTTTTGAGGACTTGCTTCATCCACTTTAACATTTATACTTTCTATAATTTTGTGTCAATCCTTTATTGTGACATCTATAAGCCTTACTTCTTAATGAATAAGCAAGAAAGATACCTTCACCAGCTTTGGAGTCAAATTTTTCCAAATCCTCATCATATCTCCTTACGTAGCACTTGTTCCTATCAACTTTGAAGTATTTGACTATTGCTAGTCTACCCTTCCATAGTTCATAAGGTATTTTGTTGTTGTTCACTCTGATTTTCCCTCTATTTAGAATGTAGACTATGGTGCTGACTACTTCTCTCCAAAACTTGTGTGATAGCTTTAAGTCATTCAACATTGTTCTAGCCATCTCTTGTACAATTTGATTCTTCATTTCTACCACTCCATTCTACTGTGAAGTTTTTGCATCTAAAAAATATCTTCTTATTCCATGCGACTCACACAACTCTTCAAATTCACTTGAGATAAATTTGCTTCCTCGATTTGATCTCAAGCACTTGATTTTTAAATCAGTTTTGTTTTCAACCAAGGCTTTGAAAGCTTTAAACTTATAAAATGATTCTGATGTTTCTTTGAGGAACATAACTCATGTCACTCTTGAGTAATCATCAATGAGCAACACGAAGTTATTTTCACCCTATAGAATTTGTGTTCTTGCGGGCCCACAAAGATATGTATGAACGAGTTCCAATGGCTTCGCTCCTGTGTCTTCCAGCTTGTTCTTGCCTACATCCCATGCTTACATTGCTTGAAATAGTGCTTGAAGGTTTCATGATCTTTGGCATCTCTCCCACTACTTATTTGGTGTTGATTTTCACTAGATTATTAAAGTTCATATGGCCCATTCTTTTATGCCATAACCAACTTTCATCTATTTGTACCATATAAAATTTTTCTCCCTTGCTCTCATTGAGGATATATACGTTATTTAATGGTTTATTCACATCAACAACTAATTTTCCTATGCCTACCTTCCTTATCTCATGATCTCGAGAATGAAATGTGAGAGTGTGTCCTTTATCACACATATGACTAACACTGAGAAGATTATGCTTCAAACCTTCAATATACAAGACATTTTATGTTTTAGTCTTTCCATTATTGAGACTAAGAGTACCTTTTCTAGCTATCCTTGCAGTAGCATTATCTCCAACTGTCACAATGTCTCCGTTAACTTTTTCCAAAGTGAGAAACTTGCTCTTATCACTTATAACTAGTTGGAGCATCCATTGTCAATGTACCATTGGTTTCCTTTGTTTTGGGCATGAAGTGCAATTTGTACAAGCAAATATTCCTCCTTATTTATATCTTCTTGCTCCTTCTTCCTTTTCCAAACTTTTGTGCATTCTTTGGGAAGGGTATCTTCTTCCTCGTTTTGCCTATAGATTCTATTATACCACTTCTACAAAAATGTGTTATGTGCCCATAGTTGTTGCACTTATAACATAAAACATTGCAATCAAATAAGGGGGAAAATGAATTATAATTCCTATTTGAAAAACCATAAGTACTTATTTTTTGTTCCATACATATTGTTTCTTGCATATCCTCTACAATATATTGCTTTATAACTAAATTGATTACAATATAAACAATAAGCCAAGAAGGAGATTTTTACTGAGTTGTGCAAGGGCACCTGGATGGAAAATATATTTTGAATTCATCCTTGTTGTCCTTGTGATAAAGGTTAGGTTTTTGCAGGACTTCATTTTCATTCTTCATGCTGCCTTCATTTTATGGAGCTTTTGAGAACATCAACATAATGGAGTCCTTCGGGCCCTCCAGAACACCTTGAGAAACCACTAAAGGGAAATCCTTTCCGGTAATTGACGTGTCAACTGAAGTTGATTCATCCTTAGATCCTTGGCTTCACTATTCTCAACTAAGCTTTGCTTGGATTTTCCTAATATATTTTATGGATTCATGACAACTCAACTTCTCCCATGCCTTTGGATAAAAAGATATGCAACCATGAACCACTTCATGATATCAAACACCTTGAAGGGGACACTATTGTAATCCATAGTTTATTTAATAGTGACATTTCCCCTTTATAATTCCATTTGCATAGTCAAACCCTCCTTTAGATTAATTCCCACCAATATATGATCACTTGCCATTAGCCCTGTCTTTTCAAAGCTCACATTTCTCTCATAGAAAGTCCCCAAGGCATTTCCAAATTTTGTAAAGCCTCATGAGACTATAAATCCATAGGAAGCCCTGAGATATTGACCCATATGGGTGTGATGTCTATTTTTTTAGTATAAGAATTAAAAAAAGTGTCTATTGCTTGAGAAAGATCAAACCGAGCCCCATCTCCACACATAGTCCAAGTTTTTCGTAAAACCCTCTTTCAACTAAAATATGAATCCCATATAACGTATAATGTAAATATTTTTTTTGGCATATAACCTAACATAGGCTCTAAGGTTTCGTCCAACCAAGATTTCAATAGGTGCTACTCATTCTTATGCCCATAAACTTCCCAACTAATGCATTTGACTCAGTGTCTACAACATTATGCATCCAAACATCTCTTGTAAAACAAGTTTCGTTGACATTAATTTCTATGTAATACATTTCTTCTAGGCCTAAACACCCTCCTCCTTAGAAATATTACTCCTATGCCCACTTCTAACGCATTGCGAGGAGCTTTGTAGAGTCTTAATGCCTCTTGCTTATGGAATTTGGGTATTTATACCTCCTCCTTTTGGATAATGCACATCCAAATCCCTAAAAACATTTCATGCATTAACATCCCCAAGAACTACTTCACTGAGTTTATTTGCATTCAAGCATTTTAACACCACAACCATAGAAGTCTCCAATCGAGAAATTAAAAGTAGAGAAATCGTTGTAAACAAGTAATGTTTTATATCTGTCACATATCTACCCAAACTACCTTTTGAAGGAAACACATTTTGGAAAGAAAATGCATCTAAACCAAGTCAATATATACTTGAGCATGAAAAACCTAGACTTTTCTCTCCCATTATAGAACCAATGCTTTCCACAAATTGCATTACAAACCTTGCTCAAGCACAAAACCAAAAGATTGAGATCCCTATATGTTTTCATGTGACATTAAAATGTCATTTACTCCATACTGCCAACTCACTTGACTCTTCATCTCTCCTTAGGCTTACCAAATACTACATCTGAAGCATCATTTAATCTAACACCTATGACAAGAAAGAAAGAAAGAAAATTATTTTAACGTCCACGAGGCTAAAGATAGCCTATGGGACAAATTGCTTCTTCCTCTGGTTGATGTGTTTGATCCTTTTCCTGTGAAGCCTCACAATAAACGCTCCCAGCTTCTCGACAAATCCCTCGCTAAATAGATTATCCCAACTGCCAGAATATCAACACAACTTTCCCTGTTGTTTTTGAAGACCTCACATTCCAAAATGAAATGCTTTTGTTTCCACTTGTTCAGAAAAACAAAAAATACATACTCTTTCCTCCCATACTTCTTTTGGCCTTTTCCAGTGCCCTGTTTCACAACGAAGTTGATGAGAATTAATCCTTAAATGAGCAATAAGCAACATGTTCAATGACCTACCCAATTTTAGTTCAAGTTCCATAGTAGTTTGAACAATTGGATAAAGGACAACTCCCTTTCACACTAGCTCTGATAGTCTCATGGGGCTTCCTATGGATTTATAGTCTCATGAGGCTTCCTATGGATTTATAGTCTGATACCAAATGTTATGAAACTAGCTCAAGAAAAGATAGAAAAGATAGATCAACGCCTTAGAATTCAGCCTCTTCGAGGGGGCAACCTCCTTTAGATTACATAAATGA
>APFE031502750.1:215385-241289 GCA_000404065.3 Pinus taeda | reverse complement strand
GGGCTCCGCCCCCCCTCTAACCCCCCGGTTCACTACGTAGGTTAGTCGTGGAAAGAATATAACACAACCCAACAAATAAGAGATATTCCAGCAGAAAGAGAGCTGGAAATGAAGTTGACAACAAGAGATATTCCAACAGAAAGAGAGTTGGAAATGAAGTTTGTCTTTACCAAAGTTTAGATACCATGTTGAAATTCTGATGTTCTATGTTGTTACAATCACTTAAATTGAAAACTTCTTTATGCTGCAAAATAAGTTAAGTAATTGTAGATAAAACATAAACCATATGCACAATGGAAGATAGTAAAAAACTCATTGAGACACAAAGAAGTTAGGTTAATGACCAAGGCAAAACCCACAAGGGGAAAACGCAACCAAATTCTTCTATTAGAAATTAATTGTTCAGTAGTGATACAAAGTAAAATGAGAGAATGAAAAAGTTCACTCAAATCTGATGAAGAGCTCTAATAGCAATAGTGTTAAATTTGGCAGCTAGGGCCAAACTTCACCTTGGACAGTTCATATGAGGTCGTTGATATTTTTATTGGATTCCTCTCTCCGAAAGGTGTAGGATTGATCTAAAGATCATCCCATTCTGACATGTACAAATGGAGTTATGAATTTATTTTGATTATGGACAAATTGTCAAGGTCGGCCAACCATCAAATTAGCACCCTCAAGCCCTCAATGTTGCATATAAATACAATGAGCCTCCTCTTCATTTTGGCATCTCACAGATTCATTCTTTTATCTCCTTCATTGTTTGAGTACGGACCTTCTGAGGCTTCTCTCTCCACACGTGCAAAGAAGGTACTGTTCTTTTGTTGTCCCTGCGTTGACTGAAAGTTGCTGGAAGCTGTTTTGACCAGTTTTGACCATATTTGACTACGGTTTTGTGTGGGGTATTTCTGCTTGAGCAGGCCATAGTTTTGTGCACAAAATCTGAGGTTGTTTGACCTCTGTTTGACCAACGTTGACTGTGCTAGGGATTGTTGTTGTGTTGACTTTCGTTGACCAAGTTTGACTGGATATATTCGGACTGTTTTTTGTCTGATTTGACTTGTTGTTGGAGGTCGAGTTGACCGAGTTTAATCGCACTGTTTTGGAGGTCAAAATCTGCCCTGTTGACTGACGTTGACTTTCTGGTTAGGGCTTTCTGTTTCTACTGTTTGACTGATCAGATTTCACTGTGATTGGGCAAGTGAATATTACATATTGTACTCTCTCTCCGTTGAACTTTTGAAGAATTATAAGAAGAATTGATCAAGGGTTTCCCCACATTGGGGTTTGTCCCTGGCTGGTGCCATATCTTATGTCCTCTTGTCTTGGCTTGTCTTCTGCTGTTATTGTTTATGTTCTATTTGCATTTTACTATCATGATGATGTGATTGCTAAACTGGATATTGATATTGGGCTAATAAAGAAATTGAAGTAAAATTGCTCTAAGCATAGAACATACCATTGTTATCTAAAATTAACAAGTAGATAATGCAAACACTGAATCACTTTAGCTCTCCAAGATTTGCTCTTGCTTTTCAAGACCCTCTCTCTCTCTCAATCTTCCTTTATACTCTCCAACTCTTTCTTTCTTAAGTTTGAATTCTTCTTTCACAAGCACAAGTGTATCAAGTGAGGATGAGAGACACAAATATATAGGAAGAGCAAGGCGGTTGAATTCATGAGGGAGTAACTCCTATGCCTTGAGAGGAGTTACATATGCCAAAATATGAGTGTAACTTATACCATAAAGGAGAGGAGTGTAACTTATACCATAAAGGAGAGGAGTGTAACTTATGCATTAAAGAGGTGTAAGATGAATATTTTTATGACGAGTCATTAAAGTGTGTAAGAGAGTGTAAGATGTGCGTAAGAGCATTGAAGAGAGACAAGAATGAATCCATTAAGAGAGAGAGAGAGTAACATATACATTAATTGAGGGGAGTTACATATGACATGATTTGAGTCTCATGATTGAGAGACTTGAATTTCTTTTTAATAATAATATAATAATATCATAAAGAGGATAATAGTGATAACAATAATAATATTGATGATTAAGTTAAAAATTAAACAATTGAGCTTGATTAAGGACAAGTTAAGTGATTTTCCATCATATATATATATGGTTACGAATTGATGGAAGATGATTTACTATTTTTTGGGAAGTCATGGTTGCAAAGATATACATGACTTTCTGTTTTTAGAAAGTCACTTTAAAAAGGTCAGAAATAAAATTTTATTCAAGGAAATTCATCCCATAGCTGCCAATTTTCGACAAGGTCAATATGGAAGGTTGAAAATGTAAACTTTTGAATTAAGCAAAGTGCTGAAATTGCATAAACTTAAGAACATAAATTTAAAATCAAAATTTCAGCATGTATAAAATCAAAATTAGTCTAGTTTGAGGTCTTAAATGATGATCTTAGACTAACATGTATCGTTAGAAAGTAAAATTTTTGAAATAAATGTGATGCAGAAAATACAAAACATTCAAAGTAGAAATTAAGATGTAATTTCCAGAATTCAAAAGAAAGACAAAAGCGCTTAGAAAAACCAATTTATTTATTTTTTATGGATGGATGAGAGAGGGAGACTAGTGCTTAGATTTTCCTTGGGCTAATGGGGTCATTCACTATTCTTGAGGAGGGCATAATATTATCTAAATTCAAGTATTAAAAACATTACCTAAATGCATGCTATAGAAATCCTATATGTGCGAAATTAAAATTATGAAGTATGTGTTACCACGCACTTGGCATTGGGCCCACATGGGCATTTCTTCATGTGTGTGATAAGTTCACCTACTCAAAGAAAGGTGGAAGGAAGCCGTCCTACCTTGAATGATGTATAAGGTTTATTTCAGCCATGGTGGGGGCACATCTACCATGGGACCCACAAATATTTGCACTGTTTTGTAATGTATCTCAAATAAAGTGACGGTCACAGTTTTTGAGGGCCCTGTTACCTACCCACATGTATGGGTAACTCTAGGAGAGTTTTTCTCCTATGATGCATTTTTCTAGCTAGCAGCCCTACCATGATCCATAGATAGTCAGCCTCAAACTTCTCTCATCCACTCTTCAGTGAGTGCTTTCTTTCATCTAGATTACTCATTTGCTGAAGGTGGGTCATTTATTGTGATATACATTAACCATTTTGTATTCAAGTGCTTTCATTTAATGTTTAAAGATGTTCTAATATGTATCACAGGTTGAATTGAATGATGTTAAGTTATGGTATGTTCTATGCTTAGTGCAATTTACTTCAATTTCTTTTTATTAGCCCAATGTCAGTTTCACTGTTTAGCAATCACATTAACATAAAGTAAAATGCTGATAGAACATAAATAAATCGACAGAAGACAAGCCAAGACAAGAGACACCAGATGTGGCGGCTAGCCAGAGACAAACCTTAATGTGGGGAAACCCTTTGATTAATTCTTCTATAATCTTCAATAATTCAGCAAAGAGAGAGAGATAGTACAAATATACAATTCTGTAATTTTATGACAGCAACAACAAAACCCTAACCAACAAAGTCAAAGCTGGTCAAACAAGTCAAATTTGACCTTCAATCAACTTGGTCAATATCCCAGTCAACTCGGCCTCCAACAGCAAGAAGAGTCAACCCAAAATAGTTTGAAATTATAGTCAAACTTCAGTCAACACTGGACAGATAAGCGGTCAACCTTTTGACAGCCAACGTTGGTCAAACTTGAGGTCAGATCACCTCAGTTTGCATGCCAAAATCTGCGACCTGCCAAGAAGAAGCAGCGACACCTAATTCGCAGTGAAAAAGGAGTCCACGCTGGTCAACGCTGGTCAAAGTACCTTCCTGCAGCCTTGGTCAAACTCGGTCAATGCAACCCTAATCAGAAAACACTTCGTCCTTCCACACGTATGAGAGATGCTGCTCCTTTATGTGTACCCAATCAAGTAAGGAGAGAGAAGATGAGTGTTGAGATGATGTGCAATAATGCCATAAGGTGTCTTCTATTTATATGAATCGTTGAGGTTAAGCTGGGGGTGTGCAACACAATTTTCCTTGTTGGCTGACCTTGACAAATCAGATGATCTTTAGATCAATCCTACACCTCTCGTCGAGAGAAATCGAAGAAAAATATCAGCTACCATAAATAAGATGACCCACATGGAGTTTGGCCCTAGTTGCCAATTTTAACACTCCCTCTCAACTAGGGAGAACTCCATTTGCTAATCCATCTGTCCATCAGTACTATCTCTGCCATCAAATGCACTGCCCTGCACTACTTGGCTCTGCTCTGCTGAACTATGAAGAAGAAGAAATGATTGAGGATGTATCATACCATCCTCTACTTACCCGAAGTTAGTCCTAGATAAAAGAGAGTGCTGAATAGTGCTCTTATTGACCCGAAGTCAGTTCCAAAGAGTGTGTCATACCACTCTTACTGATCCCAGATTACTTCCAATAGAGAGTGAGCTATATCACTCTTACTGACCCGAAGTCAGTTCCAATTGATCCCAGATCAATGTCGGTCATCCTAGCATAGGGAGTACGGTAGATACACGATGCGTCCATTGGTACTACTATGGTCCCTAACCCCATTTCCCTACTCATTGGTTAAATGAGAGGTACTTCCCATGAGTCCCAAACTGCATGGGTGGGATGCCTTGACAGGAAAACCACTCATCCTGTCCATAAGTCTTGTCCGTAAGTCGCCACGGGGTATCACAGGGGAAGGCTGAACCATTCACCTTGTACACAGCGCACCATTAGGGGAGGGTGAGTCGCCCTATGGTCACTTGTTGCTCCAAGAAGTACCTCAAGCCCCTCGGAGCTCCCAGAGCTCAATGAATGCATCATACACGGCCCTCATACGAGGGTCTCTCAACGACTCCAAGTTGTTCTCGGAAAGTCAAGAATCTGACCTTTCCTAGGGGCTTCGTCAGAATGTCAACGACCTGCTCATCTGTATCGATATGATGGAGCCTTATTGCTCCTCGTTGTACCATATCTCAGATAAAGTGGTACCTGATATCGATATGCTTGGAGCGATCATGAAATACGGGATTCTCGAATAATCGAATCCCACTCTGGTTATCACAAAGGATCACGATAGTATCCAATGTATATCCAAACAGCTCACTAAAGAGCTTCTGCAACTAGACAACCTCACAAGAGGCCATACTTGCAGCAATGTACTTTGCCTCAGCGGTGCTCAAAGCCACCAACTTTTGCTTCCTGCTCATCCAGGATATCGAGGCAGAACCCAAAGAGAAACAACACCCGAAAGTGCTCTTTCAATCCACCACACTGCCTGCCCAATTAGCATCGGTATATCCATGTAGCCTCACATCTCGGACAGTGTATCTTAAACCATGAGTGATTGTGCCCTGAAGATATCTCAAAAGGTTCTTGGCACCAATCCAATGTGAGTGGTGAGGCTCAACCATATGTTGGCTCAACGTGCTGACTGCAAAACATGTATCCGAACGGGAGTTCACCAAGAACATCAATGCTCCTATGAGTTGACGATACTCGGTAGCATTTCCCAAAGCAGGTTCGACAACACTACCGCTTAACTTCTTGAAGTCAAGCTCCATCGGGGAAGTCACAGGCTTGCAGTTCACCTCGCCGAATCTTTCCAATATCTTCACCACATATTTTTGTTGAGATAGGAAAATATCCCCTAACTTCTGCCAAACTTCCAGCCCTAGGAAATAGTGCATCAGTCCTAGGTCCTTCATCTCATACTCGGAAGCCAACTCCCTCTTACATTTGTGAATGAGAGGGTCTGCACCTGTCAGAAAGAGGTCGTCAACATACAACACCAGTATGAGAGGCTTATCATCTTCAACCTTAAAGTAATGGTTCAGATCAGCTTCACTCCTAGTGAATCCCAGCTTCATCAAGTAGCTATCGATCCTCTCATACCAAGCTCGGGGTGCTTGCTTAAGAGCATAGAGGGCTTTCTTCAACCTGCACACGTGAGATTCCCGATTATGAATCTCAAACCCCTCGGGTTGTTCCACATAGACTTCCTCTTTGATCGAGCCATGCAGAACGCGGTCTTGACATCCATCTGATGTAGGTTCCATCCTTGCGAAGCAGCAAGGGCTATGATCGAGCGGATGGTGGTGTATTGGGCAACAAGTGCAAATATCTCGTCATAATCTATACCTTCCTTTTGAGAGAAGCCATGAGCGACAAAACGAGCCTTATACTTTTCAACACTGCCATCAGCTCCATGCTTTATTTTGTAAAGCCACTTTGAGGTGACAACTATTTTATCCTGGGGTCTGGGGACCACATCCCAGACATCGTTCTTCATGATGGACTCGTATTCCTCATTCATAGCATCCTTCCATACTTGATGCTTCACAGCTTCTTCGAACGATGAAGGCTCATTTTAAATGATTGTGCTCATAATGGTCAAGTATCCCTGATACCTGGTTGGCTTCTTACTTTCACGGAAAGTCCCTCTGGGTGCAATCTGTTCTTCGGCATCATCAAGTGTCCCCCTAAGCCATGAGGGACTCTTACTAGAAGAGGAAGGCTCTTGCGGAGGGGGATAAATAGGATCCATAGATTCTTCCACTTCGATCATCGTCTCATCTTCCTTCTCATCCAGCTTCTTGGTGTCGGCTTCTTTAGTTTTCCTTAGCATAGGAAGATTGTCAACCTTGCTAAGAGCCATGTCTTCGTCAAAGGTGACATCATGACTAATCTCGACTTCCCTTTGACCAGCGACAGAGATTCTATAGCCCTTAGAATTTACGCTATAGCCCACGAAGATTCCCTTCTTTCCAAATGCACCCAATATTCCTTTTCTCTTTCGGCACATGAAAATATACGGGACTTCCAAAAATTCTAAAATGAGAGACATCAGGTTTCTTACCAGTGAACATCTCTTCAGGAGTCTTGGAATCCAATGCTTGATGAGGGCATCGGTTTTGAACATATACGGCAATATTTGCAGCTTCGGCCCATAGAAACTCCGGAAGCCTTTGATCATGGAGCATGGAACGAACAACTTCCAAAATCATACGGTTCTTCCTTTCCGCCACACCATTCTGCTCAAGAGTGTATGGTATTGTGGTCTCCCTCTTAATGCCAGCCTCTTTGCAAAAGTCATGGAACTCGTTGGATTCATACTCGGTCCTTAAGATCTTGATCTTCTTCTCGATTTGATTCTCGATAAAGGCTTTGAAGTGACGAAACCAAGAGAACACTTCATCCTTCTTTTTCAATAAGTATATCCACATCTTGCGAGAATAGTCATCTGAAAAAGTGAGATAATATAAATATCCTCCTAAAGAGTTCACAGGCATCATACCAAATATGTTGGAGGTCTTGCTATGGCTTGAGGGGAATGGTCCCCTTTTGAGTTTTTCTTCGGACATACACCTTCCTGCTCCACTTTAAACTCGGGCATCCCGGTCACCATTTGTCTCACATCGGGTAAAGCCTTATAGTGAAGGTGGACAAACCTCCGGTGCCATAGTTCAGACTTAAGAGTTGTGTTGCAAGACATGATTCCCAACTGACTTCTTCCAACTTGATATAGAGAGTCAACTTCGAAACCCAAGAGTGAAAGCATCTTTAAAATTCTTTTTCCATACACGTACCTTGTCATCAATGAAGGCCACCTTGTAGCCTTTGTCTTACATCGTCGAAATGGACACCAGGTTCTTTTTGAGATCAAGTACATATAGGGCTTCTTGTAAATGAATTGTGTTACCTTGATTTAATTGAAGAGTAACATTCCCTACACCCTTTACGAGATAGGTGGAGTTATCTCCAAGAATAGTCTCTAGGTTGGTCTCCTTCTCTATTAGATTAGAGAGAGCTTCATTGTAACCATTGAAGTGCCTTGAGGCACCACTACCAATAAGCCAATTGCCCAATGAGTCCGGAGGAGTAGTAGTAGAGAGGGTCAATATCAGATAATATTCATCTTGCTTATTGTTAGCAACATTAGATTGATACCTGGAGTTTCTTGCCTTCTTGGAGGGTTGACCACTTCCTTGATTTCCGACATTCCTCTTTCCCCTACCATTGAACCTGCCATTCCTTTGATTGTGGTTGGAATTGCCGCGGGAGTGATTTTGATCATTGTCATTAGATGTGTCCTTCCTATTTGGACACTCCCTTGCATAGTGGCCAAATTTATTGCAAACGAAACATCTTCCTTTCCTTCCATCTTTCGATCTGGCCTTTCCTTTGGATTTATACCCGGAATTATTTCTCCTTTTAGCATGAGAGGAGAAAGCAGTGGGGTTGCCTTTAAATGTAGGCATTTCCTGCTCTTCCATCCTAGTCTCTTCTTGAATGCATCTCGCCATCAATTCCTCAAATCTTGGAATTACATTATTGTTGAGAAGAGTGGTTCTAAATACATACCATTCGGATGGGAGCCCTCCAAGAGTTGTGATAGTCAGTTCCCTGTCAGGAATGACTTCCCCAATCAATAGGAGATCATTCTTGATCTCGGTGATCCTTAAGAAGTAGGATTGCATATTCTCGTTTTTGCCCTTCTTAATTTCCTTTAGCTTATTTTTGAGGAACAAAACTTGATTTGCATCACTAACTTTAAACAAGCTTACCAGTCTATTGTAGATCTCCTTGGAGGTGTTCAACTCGGAAACATAGGCCACCAGGCGCTTGTCAATAGAGTCCTAGATGATCTTCTTTGCTTTGACTTCACCCTTAGTCTACTTGTTCCTTGTAGCAACCGGTGCATTTGATGGAGGCTTCGTAATTCTACCTCTCACATAGTTCAACACTTCCTGCTCTTCTAATGTCAGATCGAGAGACATCTTCCATCTGTGATAATCAGACTTCTCACGGAGCTTGTCTTCAGCAAGGAAGTGTGATGAGGAACCCATGAGGTCTTAAGACTTTTCCCAGTAGTCTTTAGTGATTGCTCTTGCTCTTGCTCTTGCTTGGGCTTTGTCTTCACCTCAGCTCCCATACCATGTTAAGTTATGGTGTGTTCTATGCTTAGTGCAATTTACTTCAATTTCTTCTTATTAGCCCAATGTCAATTTCACTGTTTAGCAATCCCATTAACATAAAGTAAAATGATGATAGAACATAAATAAATGGACAGAAGACAAGCCAAGACAAGAGACACCAGATGTGACGGCTAGCTAGGGACAATCCCCAATGTGGGGAAACTCTTTGATCAATTCTTCTATAATCTTCAATAATTCAGCAGAGAGAGAGAGATAGTACAAATATACAATTTTGTAATTTTATGACAGCAACAACAAAACCCTAACCAACAAAGTCAAAGCTGGTCAAACAAGTCAAATTTGACCTTCAATCAGCGTGGTCAATATCCCAGTCAATTCGGCCTCCAACAGCAAAAAGAGTCAACACAAAATAGTCCGAAATTACAATCAAACTTTAGTCAGTGGTGGACAAATCTGCGGTCAACCTTTTGATAGTCAACATTGGTCAAACTTGAGGTCAAATCACCTCGGTTTGCGTGCCAAAATCTACGGCCTACGAAGGAGAAGCAGCAACACCTAATCCACAGTCAAAGAGGAGTCCACGCTGGTCAAAGTACCTTCCTGCAGCCCTGGTCAAACTCGGTCAACGCAACCCTAATCAGAAAACACTTCGTCCTTCCACACGTGTGAGAGATGCTGCTCCTTTATGTGTACCCAATCAAGTAAGGAGAGAGAAGATGAGTATTGAGATGATGTGCAATAATGCCAGAAGGTGTCTTCTATTTATATGAATCGTTGAGGTTATGTTGGGGGCATGCAACACAATTTTACTCGCTGGCTGACCTTGACAAATTGTCAAGAAATATAAATAAATTCATATCTCCATAAATACATGTTGGAATCGATGATCTTTAGATCAATCCTACACCTCTTGTTGAGAGGAATCGAAGAAAAATATTAGCTGCCATAAATAAGATGACCCACATGGAGTTTGGCCCTAGTTTCCAATTTTAACAAATGATCATTTGCTATTAGTAGTATACTTATTCCCTTACTTCGAGTTGGTGGTTATCACTTGCTCCTAGTACATTGTGACCTTCCTTAGGGCCTTTTTTTCACTGTCTAAGAGGGGCACATATGGGAAGCTTTGATGATGGTAACATTCCATGTTATCCAAACTTAACATATTTCATCATTCCCATGCTCTGTTGTCCCATCTTTTGATTGGTTGTTGTCGGTTCCTCGTGCTGGTTCGCTATTGACCTTTTCCTATGAGAAAAAGGGATTGTATATTCCTGAGGTTGATGCAGCTACAAGAAAAGAAAGGGAATGAACCAAATATCAAAATGCAAAAGGATGGCAAGGGATGTAAAGCAAGAAAAAGCCAAATTGTAGCTTGAGCCTACCCCCTCCTATATAACCACTTGCCTTTGAGTATTTGTGCATATCACGCTTATCAAAGTAAAAGGAACTCTCTATGAACATCCCAACCTCGATGAAGCGATAAACTGCCCATCACTAAAAGAGGTTATCTCATTATTACATGATAATAAATGAAACTTTTTAAACAAGCTATGTAGAAAAAAAAGGCAAATATAGGGGCTTGGAATAACCACGGTAGGAAGGTAACTTAGGCAAGCTAAGTGCTCCCTCTGCAAAGTTGCTCATGGATAATGATTTAGTATAACCTAGCATAAGATGATGATTCCATTCATGAAGTAAACCCCGGTCTATAACACCTATCACACACACCTGTATTTTGAAATGGCCAACCTAGGAATTGCTTCTCCCCTTAGGTTTGGAAGCGCCTAATAGGGCCATGTAATAACCCTTCCATACATAATCATGGTAACTTGTGTACAAGTCATACACTAGGAAGGCATTTGAAGATGATCCTTGTGTGAAGTACTTTGATGGCTTGAACATTGAATATGGCCCAATCTAAAACTCATATGGTTCTAGCACCCATGATGTTGATCTCACTTGATTCCTTGAGTATGTGTGCTAGATATTGCTTCAAAGTACGACCAACATCCCTTGAGGGACCATATGATGCTTCTCCAACACTTCCGAGAGGACGTCTAGCCATTGTGATGATGAAATAAGACACTTTAACAATGGATGTTGAGCACTTATTAAGGAGCGTTGACCTTGGGATTACTTGACACAATTTATGACACCCTCTCCCACCTCCAGGACTTTGGACACTATCTGTCAAAGCTAGGACATTACCTTGAGAGTAGAGGTACCCTAGATATGGTAGCATACCCCCAAACTGTCATTGCACCTACTTGATGGACGCTGCCTTGCTCTTGAGGATGATTGATGATGATGATATGGGACCCCTTTGGAGGGGATTGTACATTGTTTATCATGATGACATCATGCCTTAGGATAATGACGTCCTCTATTTTGAGGCTTTTAATGATGATGTGGGCACCCTTTTAAGTTATGGATGACCTTTGGGTTTGAGGATGCTTTGCTTGATGATTAGGTATCCACTTGATGAGGGTACATGACTTTTGGGATGAGATGCACCTCTTAGAACCATTTATTGCACTTTTCATGGAGAGACATCTTTTGTAGGATGGCATCATCGAACTCACATGTGCGGGTTACATGAGGCATAATTTCAAGTTATCTTATTGATTTAGCTATCTTTGGGGGTTGGCTTGTTACCTATCCAACTCGTAATCATGGATTTATTATTATTTTAGGGCTTTTAGGGCTATCAACTTGGTGGCTCCTATATAAATAGGAGGTTGATTTACCTTGGATTCATTGTCACACTTTGAGATCAATTTGTACTAGTAAACTTGTCTTTTCTCTCTTGTGCGCTATGGAGCACTAGTGTAGCAAACTTCTCTTGGAGGATATCTTTGTGGACGGTTCTCTTTTTTGGATTATTGTTGGCAAATTTTTGATGATATGTGCTATTCAAAAATAAGTTATCTTCTTCCATCTTATTCTTGTTGATGAATTAGGGTTTATTAAAGTTTTCATCAGGGTTTGTTGATGTTTTATGGCTCTAAAATCTCTTTGCACAAGATTTTCATCAAGTGTCTCTTGAGGTGACCTAGCTTTAGCTCCCTCCCTTTCAGTCTCCAAGAAGATAAACGAACACTAAGGTTAAAGAGTTGATAGACATAGGTTTGTCTCCCTTACTTTCTTTGAATCCATATCCATCTCTTTCTTTCCAAGATGTTTTACTTCTAGACTCCATTTGCCTTATATTTGTAGGAATTTACAGGGTAAGTTCCTTAGATAGAACACCAAAGGACACCACTCACAAACAGATAACAGATCAGAGGGAAACAGTCCATGACCTGAGCCAATGTGACCACTTTAGGCAATTTATTAATGTAAAAGAAAGAAAATTTACATAAGATTCTCTCATAAACGGTCACCTAACAAATGACCCTCCATGCTCTTTAAATAGAGATCATGGACCAATCGGGTGTTAAGCCACGAATCAAGTGTCAGTAATACCGAGGAGAGAATGAACCATCGGAATACTTCATGTCTAGAACATACCGTGACTGTCAGATTGCAAGTTACAAAATGTACTTACTAAAGAAACATGCTTTACCTAACTATACACTAGACCAAGTTATACTTAATTATTTTCTATGTGTCAGAATATCCTAACATCCCCCCTTAAGAACAACTTGGGATAGGATTCAAGGATGTACAAAGATGACACAATAGAAGGAAGGAGGCATTAGAGCCTATCCCCCCTTAGTGACAACTTTCTGAACTCCAACCATAAATCGAAGTTTAGTAAACTTCGCCTCTGTGAGAGCTTTGTAAAGATGTCTGCAACTTGATCATAGGTTGAACAATAGTGCACTTCAAGAACATGGTCATGAATGAGCTTTCTAATGAAGTGCATGTGTAGTTTAGTGTGTTTGCTACGCTGATGTTGCACTGGATCTTTGCATAGTTGAATGGCACTTTGATTATCACACCAAAGTGTAGTTGGATGCTATTGCTAAAACCAAACTTTGACAAGATCTGATGAAGTCACAGGGCTTCCTTACTAGCTTCAATGGCGCTACGATACTCTGCTTCTGCTGAAGAAAGAGAAATGGCACTTTGTTTCTTGCAAGCCCATGTAATAGGTGCAGAACCAAGAGTGAAGACATAACCTGCAGTAGACTTCCGATCATCAGGGTCACCAACCCGATCAGAATCAGTGAAACCAACCAATAGAGGAGATGCTTCTGCATTGTAATGAATCTCAAACTGAACTGTACCTCGAACATAATGAAGTATTCTTTTAGCTGCTTTCCAATGAATTTCATGTGGGTTTTGCATAAACCGAGCAACAAGGCCAACAACAAAGGAAAGGTCAAGACGGGTATGGGTCAGATACAAAAGTTTTCCAACAAGCTGACGGTATAAGGTAGCATCAACTTCAGGGGAAGTACAAGTGACTGAAAGTTTGGCTCCAGACTGAAAGGGAGAAGGGGCGGGCTTACAATCTTCCATGTGAAAGTGGCGTAGAAGATCACAAGCATACTTGGACTGGGAAAGGGAAATACTTTCTTTGGATTGCAAGACTTGAAGACCAAGAAAATAATGCAAGTGTCCTAAGTCTGTCATTTGAAACTGTTTTTTAAGGCTGGACTTCACATGGTTTATAAGGTTGGGATCACTACCAGTAAGGATAAGATCATCAACATAAAGAACAAGAGTGATAAGAGACTTACCCACTTTCTTGGTGTAGACAGTATTGTCAGAATGACACCTAGAAAAGCCAGTATCCAAAAGAAAGCTATCCATTTTGGCATACCAAGCCCGAGGGGCTTGCTTGAGACCATAAAGGGATTTCTTAAGCTGACATACAAGGCTAGAGTCTTTTTGTATAAAACCAGGAGGTTGTTCCATATAGATTTCTTAATGCAAGTCCCCATGCAAGAAGGCGGATTTAACATCCATTTGATGGACTTCCCATTTGAAAGAGGCAGCAAGGGAAAGAACAAGACAGATAGGGTTCATTTTGGCAACAGGGGAGAAGGTTTCAGTGTAGTCAATGTGTTAAAATTGGCAACTAGGGCCAAACTCCATGTGGGTCACCTTATTTGGGATCGCTGATATTTTTCTTGGATTCCGCTCTCCGAGAGGTGTAGGATTGATCTGAAGATCATCCGATTCTGACATGTATTTATGGAGATATGAATTTATTTATATTTTTGACAATTTGTCAAGGTCGGCCAACAACCAAATTAGTTATTTTTTCACCCCCATCTTAACCTCAACGTTGCTATAAAAGGAGTAGACCTCATGGCTTCATTTCACCATCTCATCACATCCTTCTCTCTCTTGTTTGGGTACGCATTTCTAGAGCTGTCTCTCTCACACGTGTGGAAGGCCGAATTCTGATTTTCTGTTAGGGCAACGTTGACTAAGGTTGACCGAAGTTGCATAAGGGTTTTTGGACTGCGTTTTGGACAACGCCTTCTCTCCTTGAGTGTGGATTGGGTTAGGCTGCCTCTCCTAGGAAAGCCGTAGTTCTGGACAACTTTTTGGACCCCTCCTTGACCTTGCGTTGACCAACGTTGACTGTGCTAGGGCTGGCCGCAGGGCTGACTGCAGTTGACCGAAGTCTGACAGTGATTTTCGGACTGTTTTGGGCTACTTCTCCTTGCTGTTGGAGGCCAAGTTGTTTGGGTTATTGACTGAGCTAATTGGAGGTTAAATCTGCCCTGTTTGACCAACTTTGACTTTGCTGGTTAGGGTTTGCTGTTGCTGTCATAAAATATCAGAATTGTATATTTGTACTATCTCTCTCTCTCTTTGCTGAACTATTGAAGATTATAAGAAGAATTGATCAAGGGTTTCCCCACATTGGGGTTTGTCACTGGCTGGTGCCACATCTTGTGTCCTCTTGTCTTGGCTTGTTTTCTACTGTTTATGTTTATGTTCTATCTGCATTTTACTATCACACTGATGTGATTGCTAATCTAGAATTCGATATTAGGCTATAAGAAATTTGAAGTAAATTGCTCTTAAGCATAGAACATACCAAAATTTAACATGGTATCAGAGTTGAGGTGAAGACAAAGCCCAAACAAGAGTGAAAGAGCAATCACTACAGATAGTTGGAAAGGACAAAAGGCTCAATGGGTTCCTCATCCTACTTCCCGGCTAAAGACAAGCTCCATGAAAATTCTGACTATCACGGATGGAAGATGTCTTTTGATCTCTCATTGGAAGAACAAGAAGTGATGGACTATATGAAGGGTAAAATCCCTGAGCCTCCATCAAATGCACCGACTGCTACAAAGAACAAGTACACTAAGGGTGAAGTCAAAGCAAAGAAGATTATAAAGATTCCATTGACAAGCGTCTAGTGGCCTACATCTCCGATTTGAACACGTCCAAGGAGATCTACGACAGATTGGTAAGCATGTTTAAAGTTAGTGATGCAAATCAAGTTTTGTTCCTCAAAAATAAGTTGAAGGATATTAAGAAGGGCAAGGACGAGGATATTCATTCCCATTCTTAAGGATCACTGTAATCAAGAATGATCTTCTATCAATTGGAGAAGTCAATCCTGACAGGCAACTTACTATCACTACCCTTAGAGGGCTCCCATCCGAGTGGTATATATGTAGAACCACTCTTCTTAATAATGATTGAATTCCGGGGTTTGAAGAATTGATGTCGAGATGCATTCAAGAAGAGACAAGAATGGTGGAACAAGAAATGCCTTCAAATAGAGGCAACCCAATTGCTTTCTCCGCTCATGCCAAAAGGAGAAATAATTCTGGGTCTAAAGGACATTTCAAAGGTAAGCCCAGATCTAAGGGTGGAAGGAAGGGCAGATGCTTTGTTTGCAATAAGTTTGGCCACTATGCGAGGAATTGTCCAAATAGAAAGAACACATCACATGATGATGATCACAATCACTCTAGGGGCAACTTCAACAACAACAATCAAAGGAATGGTAGGTTCAATGGCAAAGGAAAAAGGAATGTGGGAAATCAAGGAAATGGTCAACCCTCCAAGAAAGCAGGGAACTCCAGGTATGAAGAATCAAATGTTGTTAACAATAAGCAAAATGAGTATTATCTTATATCGGCCCTCTCCACTACCTCTCCTCCGGACACTTTGGGGAATTGGCTTATTGATAGTGGTGCCTCAAGGCACTTCACTAGTTACAAGGAAGCTCTCTCTAATTTGATAGAGAAGGAGACAAACTTGGAGATTATTCTTGGAGATAATGCCACCTTTTTCGTAAAGGGTGTAGGGAATGTTACCCTTCAATTGAATCAGCGTAACACGATTCATTTACAAGAAGTTCTATATGTACTTGATCTCAAGAAGAACCTAGTGTCCATTTCGGCAATGGAAGACAAAGGCTACAAGGTGGCATTCATCGATGGAAACGTATGTGTTTAGAAAAAGAATTTTAAAGATGCTTTTACTCTTGGGTTTCGGGTTGACTCTTTGTATCAAGTTGGAGTAAGTCCTTTGGGGTCCATGTCTTGCGACACATCTCTACAATCTGAATTATGGCACCGGAGGTTTGCCCACCTTCATTATAAGGCCCTACTCGATGTGAGACAAATGGTGACAAGGATGCTTGAGTTCAAAGTAGAGCATGAAGGTATATGTCCGGGATGCGCCGAGGGAAAACTTAAAGGGGGACCATTCCCCTCTAGTAATAGCAAGACCACAAATATATTGCAGTTGGTCCACTCCGACATATCTAGTATGATGCCCGTAAACTCTTTGGGAGGATATTTATATTATCTCACTTTTACAAATGATTATTCTCGCAAGACTTGGATCTACTTCTTGAAAAAGAAGGATGAAGTGTTCACCTGGTTCCGTCACTTCTAAGCCATGATCGAAAATCAATCCGAGAAGAGGATCAAGATATTGAGGACTGATAATGGGACCGAGTATGAATCCAATGAATTCCATGACTATTGCAGAGAAGCTGGCATTAAGAGGGAGACCACTATACCATACACTCCTGAGTAGAATGGTGTGGTTGAAAGGAAGAACCGTACTATTATGGAAGCTGTTCGTTCCATGCTTCATGATCAAAGGCTTCCGAAGTTTTTATGGGCCGAAGCTGCGAATATCGCGGTGTATGTTCAAAACCGATGCCCTCATCAAGCATTGGACTCCAAGACTCTCGAAGAAATGTTCACTGGTAAGAAACCCGATGTCTCTCATTTGAGAATTTTTGGAAGTCCCGTATACTTTCATGTGCCGAAAGAGAAAAGAAGCAAATTAGGAGCATCTGGAAAGAAAGGAACCTTTGTAGGCTATAGCGAAAATTCTAAGGGCTATAGAATTTATGTGGCTGGTCAAAGGGAACTTGAGATATGTCATGATGTCACCTTTGACGAAGATATGGCTCTTAGCAAGGTTGACAACCTTCCTATACCAAGGAAGGATAAAGAAGGTGTCACCGGAAAGCCAGATGAAAAAGAAGATGAAACGATGCCGAACATTGATGAACCTATGGATCCTATTCATCCTCCTCCTCAAGAGACCCCCTCCTCCAAGAAGAGGCCCTCATGGTTTAGGGAGACTCTCAAAGATGCCGAGAGACATATTGCACCAAGGGGGACTTTCCGTGAAAACAAGAAGTCGACCAGGTATCAAGGATACTTGACCATTATGAGCACTATTATTCAAAATGAGCTTACATCATTCGAAGAAGCTGTGAAGCATCAAGTATGGAAGGATGCTATGAATGAAGAATACGAGTCCATTATGAAGAATGATGTCTGGGATGTGGTCCCAAGACCCCAGGACAAATCGGTTGTCACCTCTAAATGGCTTTACAAAATCAAGCATGGAGTTGATGGGAGTGCAGAAAAGTACAAGGCTCGCTTTGTTGCTCAAGGCTTCTCTCAAAAGGAAGGTTAGATTATGATGAGATATTTGCACCTGTTGGCTGATACACCACCATCCGCTCGATCATAGCCCTTGCTGCCTCGCAAGGATGGAACCTACATCAGATGGATGTCAAGGCCGCTTTCTTGCATGGTTCGATTAAAGAGGAAGTCTATGTGGAACAACTTGAAGGGTTTGATATTCATGATCGGGAATCTCATGTATGCGGGTTGAAGAAATCTCTCTATGGGCTGAAGCAAGCACCCCGAGCTTGGTATGAGAGGATCGATAGCTATTTGATAAAGCCAGGATTCACTAGGAGTGAAGCCGATCCGAAACTTTACTTTAAGGTTGAACATGATAGACCTCTCATACTAGTGCTTTATGTGGATGACCTCTTTCTGACTGGTGCAGACCCTCTCATTCACAAATGTAAGAGGGAGTTGGCTTTTGAATTTGAGATGAAGGACCTAGGACTGATGCACTATTTCCTAGGGTTGGAGGTCTTGTAAAAGCCAGGAGAAATTTTCCTATCTCAAGGAAAATATGTTGTGAAGATATTGGAAAGATTTGGGATGGTAGACTGCAAGCCCGTGACTACCCCAATGGAGCTTATCTTTAAGAAGTTATGCGGTAGTGCTGCCGGAATTGAATTGGGAAATGCTTCTAAGTATCATCAACTGATAGGAGCACTGATGTTCTTGGTGAACTCCCGTTCGGATATATGTTTTGCAGTTAACACATTGAGCCAATATATGGTTGAGCCTCATCACTCACACTGGATTGGTGCCAAGAATCTTCTTAAATATCTTCGGGGCTTAATCACTCATGGTCTGAGATACATTGCAGGAGATGTGAGGCTGCATGGTTATTCTGATGCTGATTGGGCAGGCAGTGTGGTGGATCGCAAGAGCACTTCTGGGTGCTGCTTCTATTTGGGTTCTGCTTTGATATCTTGGATGAGCAGGAAACAGAAGTTGGTTGCTTTAAGCACCTCTGAGGCTGAATACATAGCAGTGAGTATGACCCCTCCTATGAAGCTGTCTGGTTGAGGAAGCTCTTCAGTGAGCTGTTTGGACATGTGTTGGATACCACTGTGGTCCTTTGCGACAACCAGAGTGGGATTTGATTATCAGAGAATCCTGTATTTCATGATCGCTCCAAGCGTACATGAAATACAACGAGGAGCAATAAGGCTCCATCACATTGGGACTGATGAGCAGGTCACCGACATTCTGACGAAGCCCCTGGGAAAGGTCAAATTCTTGACTTTCCGAGAACGACTAGGAGTTGTGGAGAGACCCTCTTATGAGGGTCTTGTATGATATGGACATTGAGCTTTAGGAGCTTTGGGGGGCTTGGGGTACTTCTTGGAGCAATGAGCAACCATAGGGTGAGTGGTTCAACCTTCCCCTAGTGGTTTGTTGTGTACAGGGTGAGTGGTTCAGTCGTCCCCTGTGATACCCCATGGCAACATGTAGGCAGGATGAGTGGTTCATCCTTCTCCTGCTGAGACATCCTATCCATGCAGTTTGGGACTCATGGGAAGTACCTCTCATTTGGCTAATGAGTAGGGAAATGAGGATAGGGACCATAGTACTACCGATGGACGCATTGTGTACTACCGTACTCCCTATGCTAGGATGATATTGATCTGGGATCAATTGGAATTGACTTCTGGTCAGTAAGAGTGGTATGAGACACTCTCTTTATTAGAATTGACTTCGGGTCAGTAAGAGTGGTATGGGACACTCTCTTTATTGGCACTGATTTCAAGTCAGTAAGAGTGGTATGAGACACTCTCTTTTATCTGGGACTGACTTCGGGTCAGTAGAGAATGGTATGATACATTCTCGATAACTTCTTCTTCTTCATAGTTCAGCAGCGCAGTGCTTTGATGGCAGAGATAGTACCGACAGACAGATGGATTAGCAGATGGAGTTCTCCCTAGTTGAGAGGGAGGGTTAAAATTGGCAGCTAGGGCCAAACTCCATGTGGGTCACCTTATTTGGGACAACTAATATTTTTCTTGGATTCTTCTCTCGAGAGGTGTAGGATTGATCTAAAGATCATCCGATTCCGACATGTATTTATGGAGATTCGAATTTATTTATATTTTTGACAATTTGTCAAGGTCAACCAGCAACCAACTTTGTGATTTTTTCACCCTCAACTTAACCTCAACGTTGCTATAAAAGGAGGAGACCTCATGGCTTCATTTCACTGTCTCATCACATCCTTCTCTCTCTTGTTTGGGCACGCATTTCTGGAGCTGTCTCTCTCACACGTGTGGAAGGCCGAATTCTTATTTTCTGTTAGGGAAGCATTGACTAAGGTTGACTGAAGTTGCAGAAGGGTTTTTGGATTGCGTTTTGGACAACGTCTTCTCTCCTTGAGTGCGGATTGGGTTAGGCTGCCTCTCTTAGGTAGGCCGCAGTTCTGGACAGTTTTCTAGACCCCTCCTTAACCCTGTGTTGACTAGCGTTGACTGTGCTAGGGCTGGCCGCAAGGCTAACTGTAGTTGACCGAAGTTTGACAGTGATTTTCAGACTGGTTTGGGTTGCTTCTCCTTGTTGTTGGAGGCCGAGTTGTGTGGGTTATTAACCGAGCTGATTGGAGGTCAAATCTGACCTGTTTGACCTACTTTGACTTTGTTGGTTAGGGTTTGCTATTGCTGTCATAAAATATCAAAATTGTATATTTGTACTATCTCTCTCTCTTTGCTGAACTATTGAAGATTATAAGAAGAATTGATCAAGGGTTTCCCCAGGTTGGGGTTTGTCCCTGGCTGGTGCCACATCTTGTGTCCTTTTGTCTTCTACTGTTTATGTTCATTTTCTATCTGCATTTTACTATCATGCTGATGTGATTACTAATTTGGAATTTGATATTGGGCTATAAGAAATTTGAAGTAAATTGCTCTTAAGCATAGAACATACCAAAATTTAACACAATGCGTTCAACTTGTGAAAAACCCTTAGCAACAAGATGAGCTTTATGTTTATCAACTTTTCCATCCAGTCCAAACTTGGTTATGTAAACCCATTTGCATCTAACAAGTTTTCGTCCCTTTGGAAGAGGAACAAGGTCCCATGTATCATTTGCCAATAATGAACGATATTCTTCATTCCTAGTTGCGTCCCAATCTGGATGGCCTGAAGCTTCTGCAAAGGTGTCAGGATCATAATTCGTTGAAGCTTGAGCCAGTAAAGAAGAGACTCTATCAAACTGAGAACATATATGACGTTGATCTGTATGATCACCTGCAAGAGCACTTGTTGCATCTCGAGTAGCACAGACCCATTTTGGAAGCTGAGGAGCTAAAGGAGGATCTCGAGAAGGTGGGTGAGGATTGTCATCCTCGTTGTTATCATCTGAAGAAGAAATATTTTCAGAAGTAGAAGGGATAGAGAGAGGTGGCACATCCACCGAACTAGGCTCGTATGCCAATATATTTTCAGCAAACTTTACATCTCTTCTAATGATAACATTTTTGGATTTAGGTTGAAAGTCTATATCCTTTGATATCTTCAGAATATCCAACAAAAATACATTTTTCACTCTTAGGTTCTAAGGCTTTATGTTTCTCATATGGAATATGGGCCCATGCTTCACTTCCAAAAACACGAAAGTGACTTACATCTGGGTTAATTGAGCTCCATGCTTCTTCTGCAATGATATTTTTTAAAACCTTAGTAGGAGTGCGATTTACTATGTAATTTGCAAAGTCAATTGCTTCTACCCAAAAATCAAGACTAAGTCCTTTAGATTGAAGCATACAATTAGCCATTTCCTTTAAGGTACGATTCTTCCTTTCAGCTACACCATTTTATTGTGGAGTATATGGAACAGTATGTTGCAATTGAATTGCATGCTCAGTGCAAAAGTTGATGAATTTGTTGTTAACATATTCTCTGCCATTATGAGATCTTAGCTTAAGAATTTGATGTCCAGATTGCTTCTCAACAAAGGCCATAAAGGCCAAGAACATGTTAAAGACTTCACTCTTGAGTTTTAAGAAGTATACCCAAGTGCGTCTGGAGAAATCATCGATGAAAGTTAAGAAATACTTGTAGCCAGAAAATGAAACAACTGGGAGTGGACCACATAGATCACTATGCACAAGCTGTAAAGGGGCTGAGGCGTGCCAAGAGGCACATTTTTCAAAAATATCCTGATGATGTTTTTTGAGTACACATCCGAAACAAACACCATCTCTGCAAGATACCATAGGAAGACCTGTCACCATATTTTCTTTACATAGATTTTGAAGGGAGCGATCGTTTAAGTGACCAAATCGCTCATGCCAAAGTTTACTCACTTCATCATTATGAGCAACACATACTGAGGGAAGAGTTGATGACCCAAAGTTGTTAAACTTATACAACCTTGTAGAATCATCAACAATGCCAGTAGCTAAAATCTGTCTGGGATCTCGTAGGTCCTTTACAACATCTTGAGGTGAAAATTCAATGGTTTTACCTTCACCTAAATGAGTTATCTGATATACAGATAGAAGGTTGCAGGATAAGGTAGGAACACATAATACATCATTAAAAATTGACCATTGTCTAGATGAATAGTTAAAGTCCCTACAACATTAAGGGATCTATTATCACCAACAAATATAATTTTTGTATTACAATCTTTTAAAGCATAAAACATGGCTTTGTTTTTGGCGATGTGATAAGAAGCTCCAAAATCAATGAACCACTCATGAGAATGAGAAGAAGAAGATACATTTAGTGCATAACCAGACCGAGATGCTTGACAACCACGTGCAGAAAGTGCTATTCTTGAAGATGAAGTTGAAGTTGAAGTTGAAGAGTGCTCCAAATGGATGTTATGCTTCTTCATTGCTACTTCCAAGGCTTCCATTTTCTTAAAGAATTTGGATTCTAAGTGGCCATCACAATTACAAAAGTTGCAAATGTCTATTAGTCTTCTTCCCTTTATTTTCAGTTGCCTTATCATTTTGTTGAGTAGATTTTTCATTTTGAGACTGAAATGGCTTAGGACCCTTGTTTGGTTTAGGACTATTCTTTTAAGGATGCTACTTCTTAGGATTCTTTGAACTTGGTTGCTGCTGGGCTGCGTTCTTAGAAAAGTTTCTTGTATTAAGAAGACCAAGATGTAAGATTTTTTCTTGTTCTCTTATTAAAGAATCACAAAAGACATTAAAAGAGGGGGACTTGTAGTCATGTCCTTGAGAAATAAAGGCTTCTCTAATAGAATGGAAGGTGGAAACAAACCTAGAGTAGGCTGGTCCTAACTTAGTAAGAATGGAATAGATAAGGCTACCATCTTCTTTCTTAACCTTAACACCTTCCAAGAGAAGTCTAAGGGTCTTGAACTTGGACAAAAAATCTTCAATGGAAGAAAAATTATTGGGGTTCAATGTAAGCAACTCATTTTCGAGTTGACGGGCTCTAATTTCATTTCTAATTCCAAAAACTTTATTGAGCGGTTTCATTCCTTCATCAGGGGTATCAATTTCTGCGATATGGAATCAAGGTCTAGAGAAATAGACATCTCTATCAACACACATGCTTGATCTTGCTTATTTTCCCATTTGGCTTGCTTATGTTCATCTTTAGGTTTAGATCTTGGCCTTAGGCTATTCTATAAAGACCTTTACTTCTAAGTAAATCTACAATGTAGGATATCCATTGGAAGTAGTTGGTGCTGTCAAGAATGACTAGGCATAGACTTTCCATTTTAAGAGAAATTGAAGCTATAGATGTTGAAACTAATTATTCCAATTGAAAGATCTCGAAAATTTACGCTGATTAAAAAAAGGGTTCTGAAAATGGCTTCCAGATGAAGAAGGTATGGCTTTTTGAAGAAACGTTGTTGAAGATGCCGATGAACCACGTGAATGTTCGGAAGTGAATGATAATGTTATATTTAAAAAAAATTCCCTCCATTTCCAAACTTAATCTAATCAACTCACTTTAAAAAAGATTAGTTTATGTGACCCACTTTTATGAATAAGTGAAAGTCATTTTTACAATGGTACTTTATGAGCTATCTACTAAATTGTAACTTAAATAAAAGATAAAGTGACTTTAGAATTATAAGTGACTCACTTTTATAATGGGTGAGAACACTTTTATATAAAGTAACTTTAAAGCATTAGTTACATGTGCTTTTTGAAAAAGTAACTCAACAAAAAGAAAGACTTGAACCCAGTACCTCCATTTTCATAAAGTAACTTTAGACCAAGTGAGCTGGTTTAAAAGGTTAGTATTTGGAAAGGAGGAAGGGTTTTTTTTTTGCTCACTAAAGCTTTGGAGTGCGTGCTTACTTGAAAAATCTCTTTTTGCCTGCAAAACAAAAAAAACAACCACACAAAAAAACAAAAGTAATCCAAGCCTTACGGTTTAAAGTTAGATTTGGCTGAAAACTAAATATTTTTCTCAATGTTTCGGATTTTCTGAGATCGCACTAAGGCACAGCGGAAAAGAGCATACGCATGAGAAAAACCCTTTCCTTCTGTTTCTGATTTGCCCAGATCGCACAGAGTCGTGGAGCAAAGAACATACGCAGAAATGAAAGGTATATATCCAATAATATTTTTTTTTATAGAGGACTATAAACCGAAACAGAGATAAATAACTGTAATTGCAAATAAATATTGTATACCTCCAGATCTTAAAAATGATGTAGCTAGGGCTACCGAAAACCTTTTCGCATGAAACAAAAGGGGTTCCTCACTGGAACAGATGCTCCTAACACAATAGAGTAGTTCTCGGTGTCCGAAAGCAGTAAGAAATAATCAATGTTCCACCAAGGTTCCAGGACGAGGGGGCGAGGGAGCGAGGGGGTGCAGGAGCGGCCTATGCAAAAGCTCCCTACCATTTTTTAGGAAACGTGGGGGAGCGTCAGGGTCTTAAAAATTTATAAATTATTAAATATAATTTATTAATTGAGTCCACTATGACATTTGTTTGAATTGAAAAGTTGCATAAGCATGATCATTGATATGAATATCATTTGACATTATCCAAATTTATAATATCATATAAAATAATAAATTTAAAATTCTAATTCAATTTGGTCAAATTCTAATTTAGATTTTGGTCAGACAGAGGGAGAGCTTCAACTTGATAAGGTAGCCACTGAATTCTGTGAAAAGGTAAATGAACAGATCAAGAACACTGCATTGGCAGTAGAAGGGGCAACTACAATGGGTTGTCCAACTGTATTGGATCCAACAGCTAGAAAGTTTGTTATATTATATATAATATAGACAATACACCATATGCTGAAAGAAGAGTTTTAGTTCCAGGAGAGATGAGAAGATCACATGAAAGAGTTTATGACAGTTTACTATCAAATGACATTGACTGCAGGATGACCATTTGCGAACCAACTTGGGTGACCAACGATGGAATGGATAATTTGTCTACCTTATTAGAGCAATGCCATGCAGTTCAAACTTCAAACTAGTAGTGTATTTCAGGGGTGAAAATAATTTTCAGACCTGAGAATTCAAGCTGAGCAACTGTGCTCTTTGTAAATTTTGTAACTGTATAAATTCATATATAACGACAGTTCCTGAGATTTCTTGCTGCCCATAGTATTTTGTCATGCTTGCAGTAAACACATGTTAGTCTATAGTCCACCCAATTATTTCCCACATGACATAGGTGCTGCTTCCATAGTTTGTATGTCAAATGTCATGCAAATTAAAAACACAAACTGAATGTCTCATATTCTTTGCCTGTCACTCCAATTATCTCCCCACTGTAATCCAGCCATCACTTGAGAAAAAAAGGAGAAGTTTTAAAAGGGAAAATTCATGTATGTGCTATATGGTCCAGCAAATTTCCATGATACTGACCCTCTAAAATAACGCTTGTTCAAACCAAAAGACAGCACAAGACGTTATCCCCATACAGAACATGAGTAGCTTTGTACCACTTTAGGTCTATTAAATCATAAACTATAAGCAAGGCCATTTTTTTGGGAGCGTGGGGAAACGTTCCCTCAGGGAAGGGAAAAGTTTCCTTGGCACGTCCCCCTGAGTTTCCTCCATTTTGGGAGCGTGGGGAAACGTCCCCTACTCGTCCCCAAGTCCCCGAAGCGCGGGGGAGCGAGGAA
>APFE031502750.1:157987-198863 GCA_000404065.3 Pinus taeda | reverse complement strand
GGCTTGCGCCATATCTTGTGTCCTCTTGTCTTGGCTTGTCTTCTGCGTTTTGTATTTATGTTCTATCTGCAGTTTATCATAATGCTGATGTGATTGCCAACTATGAAAATTTAAATAAATTGCTCTAGCATAGAACATACCTAAACTTAACACATGCATATGCAATGGAAGAGACCAATGATCAACGCTGGGAGAAAATTCCTCCAGGGGTGTCAGAGGTGTAAAAAGAGAGAGAGAGAGAGCAATGATCAGAATCACAGTGATCGAGCCTTGGAGAAAGTGAACCAATTGAGGAACCGTCAAAGAGGTTTGTTGAGTGAAAAAATTATAGAGAGCAGTGGCTTGCCTGTAGGCTAAAGAACCCACTAGAAGCTTGCGGATTGATGAACCTGCTGGATTGGGAAGAAACACTTAGGTATTTCTGAGGTCTGATGAACCACAAAGAGTTTCCTTGGGGCTGAAGCTTTGGTGCTTGACTCACTGATGAAGTACTTGGAGAGGTGATCTCTTTACCCATCAATAGCTTATCCACTGATGAACCTTCCTTTGATGTGGACTCTCTTCTCCTGAAAGTGAGCTGGGACTATTTGTACTGTGGTATCATGGCATGGGTGTTAATCATGTCTATAAAGTCTGGAAGACTGAGTGGAAGCTTGTGTCGCTGGTGGATGAAGGCAGAGTGACCTTGTGACATCCTATTTTCGCTGTGAATATTGGTTAAGTTTCCTCTCAAAAGTACTCCACCTCAAGCACTAAAATCTGGTCGGGGTGACAACTACAAGTGAATGTCGTTGTAACCTGTCTAAAGTTGGGTGGAGAGTTGCCATATCTCTTTATTAGATAAGTACACTCTTATGTCTTTGTGCATGTAATTATTATGTCTCTGTTTATTGCACTGAATGAATGCCACGCTAATGTTGGGGAGTGTTGTTTCTTGCGTGAATGAGGATGTCAATACCTCGTGTAAATTTTTTAAAGGAATGACTTGTTTCTTGTGAATATTTATGGGATTGAAATTAACCTAAGTTGCCTGAGTATGAAGAGATGGGTAATCTCTGTTTATGATAAATTATTTGCGTTGAAATGTTTGAATCTTTGGCCACTGTGTTGACAAATCTGGTTATACCAACATGCAAATATGTAAATCCAAGCCAGGTTGAGATGCATTTAAACTTAAGAGGGATAACACTCATTTATATCTATGTTTATAATATATATGTGTGTGTGTGTGTGTGTGTGTGTGTGTTTTTGCAGGATGCGGGCTTAGGGGCTTTATAAACTCATAGGTATGACAGGCCAAATTTTGGAGTTAGGCCCCAAATTCTTACTAGAACCATCGTAGCCAAGACTTCGACTAAGTCCTTTGTAAAACCACCAGATTCAAGCTCCGTGCATATGGATCGAGTTGGGGTTGAGTCTTAATACTCTTAGGGTGGGGAATAGCCCCAAACATTCATATAATATAGATTCCGTGGGCTGGAATTTAGGGCCCGGATTAGCCAGGAGGATTGAATTTCATAAGTCGAGCGACTGGACGCTACGTCCAAGGGTAGAAAAGAGGGGTAATCTGGGCCATTGGTTGGACACCAGAAGATTTACCTCAACATTTCAAAGCAGAGGCATGCTCAACCTCATCGGGGCTTAAACATCAGGGAATCGTGGCAAGGCGAGACCAAGAGCTAGTTCTTTTGATGTAACTCGATGAAGGATCATAATGTGATTTATACGGTTACCAAGGCACAAAGGGTTTGGCGGTATCCAAGGCCAGCCTGGTAGGTGTCATGGCCAGGAGCGGTAATGCCCATATATATATATATTACATATAACACATGGGTGCGGGTCCTTCATGGCCACAACACCACCCACATGGCAGCGTTCTCCCCCCAGCTCTGTCACGACATAAGCGCTGGCTCACTATGCCACGTCCTTAGGGTGTTTGGTACCCAACGCTGCAAGATACTGCTAGGGAAATAACATCGGGGTGATGTGTCCTGTCCCGGGTCCCCACCTCACATGAAACACAACTCTTCATTCGACCTACAAAAATGGGCATACTGGTCCTGGCCACAACATCTACTAGGCTGGCCCTGGGTCCTGCCAAACCCTCTGTGCCTTGATAATCGCATAAATCACGTTATGATCCTTCGTCCAGTTACATCGAATGAACCATCTCTTGGTCCCGCCTTGCCACGATTTCTCGACATTTAAGTCTTGATGGGGTTGAGCATGCCTCCGCTTCGAAATGCAGAGGTAAATCTTCTGGGGTCCAACCAACGACCCAAATTTTCCCTCTTCTGCCCTTGGACGTAGCGCCCGATCCTTCGAATTATGAGATTCAATCCTGTTGGCTCCTCTGGGCCTTGAACTCTAGCCCACGACCTCTGTATTATATGAAGGTTTGGGGCTATTCCCCACCCTAAGAATATTAAGGCTCAACCCCAGCTCGATCCATATGCATGAAGCTTGAATCTGGTGTTTTTGCAAAGGACTTAGTCGAAGTCTTGGCTATGATGGTTCTAGTAAGAATTTGTGGCGCCTATCATACTTATGAGTTTATAAAGCCCCTCTGCCCTTATCCTGCAAACACACACACACACATATGTATTATATACATAGATATAAACGAGTGCTATCCCTCCTAAGTTTAGATGCGCCTCAGCCTGGCTTGGTTTTACATATTTGCATGTTGGTTTAAGCAAATTTGTCAACACAGTGGCTAAAGATTCAAACATTTCAACGCATATAATTTATCATAAACGAAGATTAACCATCTCTTCATACTCAAGCAACTTAGGTTAATTTCAATCCCAAAAATATTTACCGGAAACAAGCCATTCCCTTAAAATATTTACACAAGGTATTGACATCTTCATTCACGCAGGAAACAACACTCCCCAACATTAGCATGGCATTCATTCAGTACAATAAACAAAGACATGATAATTACATGCACAAAGGCATAAGAGTGTACTTATCTAATAAAAAGATTTGGAAACTCTCCACCCAACCTAAGATAAGCTACAACCACATTCACTTGTAGTTGTCACCCCGAGCCAGATACTAGTGCTTCAGGGGGAGTGCTTTTGAGAGGAAACTTAACCAATATTCATAGCTAAAACAAGATGTCACAAGGTCACTCTGCCTTCATCCACTAGCTACGCAAGCTTCCACTCAGTGTTCCAAACTTTATATATATATATATTATATATATATATATATATATATATATATATATATATATATTACTTGCATTGTATGTTGGACCTCGTAAAGGGGTCTATGAGTATGAATGGTTCAACAATGACCATGTGGCTCGTGACTTGGGATAGCATGTGGCAGGCTTGAGGATGTGGCACTGTCTGATTGGCCAAGACTTTAATCAGTCGTATCTTTTGATTCGAGAGTCGGATTGGAGCAAACTTTATATCGTTGGAAAGGTCTCGTTGACACAAACACAACGATGTTATCCATTTTAAGTTTTGAAGTGGTTGAAAAAGATCGAAAAATTTAGATCCCATTTCCATAACATGACATTGGAGGTTGGGTCATAAGAGCCACTGCCTCCTTCTAACCTTAGTAGGGTCTAGGGTTAGTAAGGGGTGCGTTACACAGGCACTAGTTGATTTTTGTTGATATAAAACCTATAAAATTAAAATATTTTCCCTTTTTATATCTCCTAGGCTTTTTAAGGCAAGTCGCTAGTGCTTTTTCTAGGGCCAAATTATCTGTAGGGTTATTGTGGATGCATGTTTGTGAATGAGAACCAAGGGTTTACCTCCTTATAGCTTTTAAAAACACAAAATCTAGCATTTATTGTGGTAGGCTTTCCCATAATGGGGTTGATGTCATCTTTCCATCATCTATTTTTTGCTTTGGGAACCCTAAACCCTAGGCGAGTTTCAACTTGAAGTCTATTTGAGGGTTTACATTATCTATCTGTTGATCTAATCTTCAAGTAAACTCTTTCGTTAGATTTTATGTGTCTTGGTATTTCATTATCATTGAATATAAATAAACCCTCTAGTCTAGGGGTAAGATACGTAGCTACTTTATAAAGAAGAATTGAGCCTTATCCAATTCTAGGTATCTTTCCCTAGCTTATTTACATCACATGGAACCTTATAACTAGATTACCCTTATAGGTGAATACAAGGAATACTCCATTGTGGTGAAACTCCACTAAATAGCAGGAGGAAGATTGATACGGTGATTGTGGCAATCTCCCTCATTATTGCTACAAGATCTGGCCCTCGCCTTGTGAACCCCTCACAAGGATTGCTAGATTTTGTGGCAACAAGGTCCATGGAATTGATTTGAAGGCTGCGTCAGTCGAGTTGATCGTGTTTGGGTCAACTCAGATTGGTTTTCAAAACTATGAGTGAGACGTTACACCTTTTTGTCAAGAGATATATCTCTTGGAGCATCACTACACTATTTAGGAGATGTCACCCTTATTTGTTCACTTTACCCACACGTGTGACCTTTATGGAGCATTTATTGAGGACGACTTAATGATTGAGCATTTATTCTTCATTGTAGAGGCATTTTGGGAGGTCAACCTAGACCTATTCACTTTGTAGCATGGATTTTCATATGTTTTAGGGGATTTTTGTGGATATTAGCTCTTGTCGAGGTATAGTGCTTGACTTCCCCATATAAATAGAGGAAGCACTACCTTCATATGGATCATTGTGACTTTTAGAGATCAATGTTATTGGAACTGAATTGGTGATCGAACCAGAAAACCGTATGAATCTGGTACTGGTTGGAACTAGACTGGAATTAGTAAAAAAAGCGGATCAAAAAACTATTCGACCAAAAACACATAAAATATTCAATTTTAAAGAAAAGCATATATATTCATGTGCATCCATATGAATCCAAACCATATATAGAAAAATATGCACAAGTTTTCATTTATATAGGAAATAAGAGAACATATAACCAAAATAGCACTTAGTGCAATACATTTATGAACCAAAAATACATCAACAAAGAGGCTCTAGATGGCCTATAACGTCAAAAAAGTCATGCTACATCAAATACTTATCATCAAAATAATTGCCCATATTGGGATCTTCATCATCAATATCACCCTTTAAGCATTAAAATAAGATAGAAAAAGCTTCACATGCTAAATCGACATTTTGTTTGAGGGATGGGTACATTTTTACAAGGGTCATGATAGAGGAGTTCAAAAATCAAAGCCACTAACACCAAGGTGCATAAAGGGTTTGGTGCTTTTGATTAAATGCTAGTTCCATGCCCTTGTACATGACAAAATCCAATGGAAACGTTGCAATCCCCCCAATCCTGAAATCTTGAAAGTTGTGAAGTCTGTTGGATTTTGAATGAGATCTAAAATCTAATTTCTCCATATGAAATCCAATGAAGTCAAAACCACTCTCAAACATCCTAAGTCAATTAATAGTAATGTTAAAAATTTAAGAATGTCACTTTTACTTTAAGAATTTAACATTACCATTAATTGCATCGCAATAGTAGGGCCACATGCTTGAATATTAGGTTGCCCCACTCAAGAAATCTTGTATTTAAAAAAAATTGTGTTTGGAACATCCTTGGTCACATTATACGAAACCAGCCAGTTCAGTCTACAACTGGTCGATTTAGTACAAAACCGGCCGATTCGATACCAAACCAACCATTTACGATTCAAGACCTCGAACTGCACTGATTTGATCCCCAAATCGGTCAGACCGGCCAGTGCCACTAGTTCCTGTCCAGTTCTGATAACACTGGTGAATTTTTTTATTGAGGTGCAATTGCTCACCTCTAAATTTGTGCACATGTTTTTAAATGCACTTGTTGCAGTGTTGGGGAGTTGGACTGATTTATACTTTGCTCATAACTCTAGTCGAATAGTTTTTCGTAAGTACCTTAATAAAATCTTCCCATGTTGTAGGATGCTTCATACCCTGTTCTACTAGCCTAATGCTATGACTTCTCTACCACATATCAAATTTTCCTCCAAATTTTGAAATGTTAAATTTGTATATTTTCTGAATATATAAAAGTAAAGGTAGCAAAGAACTTTTCTATGTGTAAAATCTAGTGATGTAGGGTTTCGTGTTTAAGATTACTATCATTTTTAAGCCTCTTTTCCCAACATTAATATTTCTCCAAAGCTCCCCAATGATGAGTTTGATGTGGATGTTATGTTTCTCCCAATGTTATTGGAACGAAATTGGTGATTGAACTAGAAAACCCTATGAGCTGAGAACTAGTAAGAATCGGTAAAAAAACCGGACCAAAAAACAGGTTGACCAAAAACACATAAAATATTCAAATTTTAAAGAAAAACATATATATTCATGTGCATACATATGAACTCAAACCATTTATGCACATATAAGCAAAAGTTCTCATTTATATAGTGTGTAGGGGTGGACATAACCAGAATAGCACCGAGTGCAATCCATCTCTAATATGAAAATACGTCAACAAACAAGTTTTAGATGGCCTCTAGCATCCAAAAAAAATCATGCTACAACAAAATTATTGCCTATAATAGGATCTTTGTCATCAATATCACCCTTTAAGCATTAAAATAAGATAGAAAAAAATGTAGCATGTCAAGTCAAGATTTTGTTTGAGTGATGGGTACATTTTTAGTAGGTTCATGATAGAGGAGTTCGACAACCAATGCCACTAACATCAAGGTACATAGAGGACTTGGTGCCCTTAATTAAATACTAGTTCCATACCCTTGTACATGACAAAATCCAATGGAAACATTGGAATCCCCCCAATCTTGAAATCCTGAAAAACTGTTTAGTCTGTTGGCATTTGAGTGAGATCTAAAATTCTACTTTCTCCATAAGAAATCCAATGAAGTCGGAATCACTCTCAAACATCTTGAGTCAGTTCATGATAATGTTAAAAGTTTAAGTATTACTTTAAGAATTTAACATTACCATGAATTGCATAGCAATAGTAGGGCTATAGGCTTGAATATTAGGTTGCCCCACTCAAAAATCCCTGTTTCTTTTAATTTTTTTTTTTTTTTTTTTTTTTTTTGCGTTTGGAATGTGTTTGGTCACATTGTATGAAACCAACCGGTTCAGTGAAAAAAGGCCAGTTCAATACTGATCTAAATGGTTCCATTATAGAGCCAACTGGTTTGGTACCAAACTGGCCATTTCCAGTTCCAGACCTCAAACCAGTTGGACTGGCTGATCCCATCGGTTCTGATAACACTAGTTTCTTCCTTATTATTCAGAGTAATCTCCTCCAGCGGTTAAAGGATTTTATCTTTTATGATTTTGCAAAATAGTTACCATTTTGTTCTGCAAATTATCTTGAGGTACGTTGAATCCAAAGAATCCTATTCTTCAAATCACTGACTTCTTGAGTAGAACATTTTGATGGCATCTTGGTTTTTTCAGAGGGAATTACAATAAAATATGAATTTCTAGTCCTGTTGCTGACCACTAAAATGCTAATCAGAGCAACATTTAATGCAGGGAAAACTAGAAAAACAACGAATGAATTAACCAAGGAACATTGCAGAACATATAATTTAACCAAAGTACACAACACCGTGAATTTTGTAACCACATTCATTAAATAATTATGAGTTTCTTCCATATATCCCAACTTCATTCAAGTGCATCCATCCATCCATTCTGTCTCTTCAAAAGAATACATCCCAGCCATTTAAATCAATGTTTTAAAACTCTGACTCCGACTCTGACTTGGTCGGCTCGATTTCAATGACTCGGTCGTTGTAAAAAATACATTAATATTTATTTTTTTATAAAAAAACATAATTTTAAAGCTTTTCATTCATGTTTCCAAACACACAGCATTAGAATATAGATAGAAGACAACATATGATCAAAGTAGGCTCATGAATAATCCATTATATCAAAATGGCACCCAGTGCACTGTCCAATACATACATGATGATGATATAGAGATCAAAACAAAAACACATAACCAAGGAGGCTAAAAATGGTGTTATCCTCCAAAATAGATTGTAAGTCATCAAGTAACCAATACAAGGGTCCAAGAGTGTTCCTCGCTCCAAGAAAGTCCCAAAGTGCATGTGTACATCTTCAAAAGGTGCATCCTCCACCATGATGTAATCTAGGAGAGACCCTATGTCACCCTTTTCAAGCATGTGAGTGACATGGCACCCCTAAAGGTAAGCATTGGCATCAAAGAGGGATGTGCTAGCCCTCCTAAGTCATCTCAATGATAACCATCCTCATCTGTGCTTTGGAAGAAGGTACCATCCACCAAAATAGGGTCAAGGCCAACCAGGGGGCATCTTCAGTCCATTTGGGCATATCATCAAATAGTCCAATGTCTAAGATTTTAAGTTTAGAGTTTTAGCATTTGGAGGCTCATCAAGGGGTGTAGCATCACGTGGAATCAACTGAAGGCTCAATGCTCATCTTTGGAGGGCCAAGGTTGGGGCCACAAAGTTAGGTTCGCTTTCAGAAAGGGGCAAAGAACCTATTGGAAGGTTTTGAAAAAGAATGAAGCTATCCCTTAAGGAATCTCTACTATATATGTGATACCAACTAAACAAACCTTTCAAGATCAAGTGAGATAAACTTATTTAGGGACAAAAACCCATTAAAGTATCATTGTGGAAACCTTAGAGTCCCCCAAAAGCAAAAAAATAAAAATAAAAAATTCGTTGTTTTTTAATTCACGGGCCGCTGTCATCCAACCCGACGGAGTAGGCTCGGACTCGGCCCAACTCGGCTGGCTCGGTAATACCCGGCCGGCCGAACCGGTTCACTGGCCGAGTCAACCCGGTGAGGCCTTGACTCTGACCAACTCGGCCGAGTCGGTTCCGAGCCGACGGAATCTTAAAACACTGATTTAAATAGGGAATTATACCCAACCATAATTAAATTCTGCTTTATGTCAAACGTGGATTCCTAATAATAGCTAAAAAAACAGATCTATTTTTACACATCCTTCCAACCAAAGCATGCTTTTGTATCAAATACTCGCTTATTTTCTTTCTTGAAGTTCTGTATGCAAATAAACTTTATGTCGCACTGGAAATAGTCTTTAAGTATTTTGTCTCATTATCTTCATTCACCCCATGTAGCCTTGGAGAATTTATATTCAGTTTTCTTGAGCTTGTTGGAGCTTATCAACTTCTAAGTTCAAAAGCATGCAATACAACAAATCTATGGCTTTGATTTCTTGTACATTCAAAATTTTAACCATCTCGCCAAGTAATAAAAATTTCTGACTATAGTTTTTGGGACAAATCATGTTTGGTTCTACCTAGAGATGTATTAAGGTACTTATGTGAATACAAGTTGATTGATCCATATCTAACGTTGTCACAGATATGTTATTATTTTTTAGTTAATTTTAGGCTATGTTGCACGGATTCACGAACTCCGGGTGGGGTTTTCGAATTCGTCCTGGGTTCTCATACCCAAATACCGAACTGGGTTCTCATACCCAAATACCGGATTCGGGAAGGGGTGCTTTGAAAATAACTCATAAGAACCGGGTTTTTTTAATGAAGAACAGGGTTCTTCATTAAAAAAATGGATTCTTTTGTCTTCACTGGTACGGAAAACCTTGATGATGGGTACGTGGAAGCCGAAAAACAGATTCTTTGGGGTTCTTGTGGACCGATTTTGGATAAAAAATTTAATAAAATTTTATATTGAAAGTTAAAAATTAAAATAATAAAGATAAAAGTTAATTTGTTTTTTTTTTTTTTAATTGAGTTAAAGGTAAATCGTAAATACTAAAACCCAAAGGCTAAGTCGACTTTTCTTTCATTTTGTTCACCTTTCGAGGGCGGCAGAGGACAGGCACTCGACGACAGCCAATTGGTTTCAGAGGACGAGGTGTTTGAGGGGAATTCGT
The DNA here is from genome assembly GCA_000404065.3 of Pinus taeda. Lineage (NCBI taxonomy): Eukaryota > Viridiplantae > Streptophyta > Pinopsida > Pinales > Pinaceae > Pinus > Pinus taeda. Next base: position 188,990 of record APFE031502750.1, on the reverse strand, counting down.
TGGTGTATGCACAGGGACTGAAGGTTTCCTCCACAGAGACGCTGACGCCTTGAGAAGATTGTTCGCTGGTCTGCAGGAGAGTAGCGACACAATCCATGCGGCATGACTCAATCCACAGAGATGCGTCACGCACTCCACAGGTAATTGACTCTTGACTCTTGCCTACCTTCAGTGAAAAAATGAAATGTACCCTCAAACACCTGTAATTAAAAAAAAAAATACATTCAGGATTCAAAATTCTAACAATGCTAAAAGGAAAATGAGAACAACACGGGAAATTAATGTGGCTTTTATAGCAATTTCTCACAGGAACTGTTGTCGGAAACCTGTAACAACAGCATGCTTTTGCTGATTTTATACATAAAACCACTTACATATTGCGGAAAATTTTATTCTAGCTTACGTGGTGATTTTGATTACCAGTACTTTTTTACACTTTACTTTTAAGTTATGGTTATGACATGAAAAGTGCAGCGATTCTCTTTCCTTAGATATCCAAATGTACCAATGGTCCATGTGATGTTAGTGTTTTCATGGTTTTCATTGTGGACACTGAAAAGCAATCAGCCAATTGTCGGAAACCATCATATTTTTTCAACACTAAAGCATCATCAAAACATGGCATAGTTTAAATCATAATATTTTAGTTTTCTGGTTTAAAGTTGAAAAATATACAAATTCATATATATTAGAATTTATAAAATATTATATTATATATAAAAATTATAATATACCCGACGAATCCATGCACCTTGTTTCAAAAAATGATGTACCCGTCCCTGTCCCCGAACCCACGTTTCCTGGCAACATAGATTTTAGGTCCCCAGGCATAGAGTGTTGAAATCAGTATCATTCCCAGGATGGATTTGTCTATCCAAGAGTTCTAATTTTTCATCTTGTATTGCATGTAGAACATGCTTATCTTTGTAATATGACCTTGGATAGGACTTCAGAGGGGATTAACTCGCAAATTGAGGGACTATTTTTAACTTATTAAGTCTACAGTCTAGGCAACAAGAAAGCTTGATTTTAATGATACTTTGATAAATGGAGACCAACAAACGAGACTGACAAGTAAATTGTTACTTCAAAGTTTCAAACTAAATGTGTTTTGGGAGTGAACAGCTAGAACAAGTTAGAGAATTACCTTTAAAGGAGGCAGCATACATTCCGTTAGAAGAATAAGCAATGCATGCTTCTGAATGCGAGGTTTGATCAATGTAATTGAACATTTTGAAGCGCTTCTTGTACTTGCATACCAACTTAACTAACATGATCGTTCAATTTTCTTTGCTGTTGTTCATATTGAAGTAGAATGTAGGGCGTTTTGAATTGATTACAACTTTCTCACATTCAATTTAGAATATTAGGATTTCTGTATTAAGAAAAACTATTTTTCTTTGAAAATATCCTTGGGCCCAAAAAACATGGATGACTGGAGTGACCTTTCTAGACCTGACTGGGATTGAAAAGCAGGTAGCCTTTTAGGGAATGAATTCCTTTTGCAACATTGTGGCAGTTGGAAGTGAAATTAAGAGCAGGCTGGGAATTATATTGGAGATTGAGTTATTAGTGAATATGCATACCCAGCATTTCATTGAGTGCATTCTCAGTCGGTAAATTGGATTTAAGGTAGGTGGCACTCTATGCCAATGAGTTGTCAGTAAGATACATCTAGGTGCTAGAAGACACCTTGGTAGAATGGCTAAGAAGCAAATTAATTTCAGGTCACTTAGGTGCAATTATGACTGGAATTGAAAAGCAGGGAATCTTTTAGGGAATAAATTCCTTTTGCAACATTGTGGAGTTGGAAGTGAAATTAAGAGCAGGTTGGGAATTATATTTGAGATGGAGTTATTAGTAAATACTACATTTGCATATCCAGCATTTCATTGAGTGCATTCTCAGTCTGGAAATCGGGAGTTAAGGTAGGTGGCACTGTATGCTATTAAGTTGTCAGTAAGAAACTTCTAGGTGTTAGAAGACATCTTGGTAGAATAGCTATGAAGTATATTAGATTTAGGACACTGAGGAGCAAACAGTTGGAGGCTAGTGATTTGAGGAAAGGTTTCCAGCGTCCATTTTTTGCCTAAAGAATTTCATTTATTTCTAGTTTCAAGGTGCAATAGATTCTTGAAGTGAACTAGAATGGAGTTGAAACAGTATCAATATTATCTTTGGGTATCTACAGCCATTTTTGGGATTGTATCATTATTGATGATTTCATTTGCTGCGTTGTAAGAGTGAATGGACTTTGGATGAGTTAATAGAAAACATCCACCTCTCTATTTACGGTTATATTATTTGTTTTCTTGGTGTATTTTGGTTGCTCTTATGTGCAACATAACAAGAAGTATAGGGAAGTGTAGATACTACCAAAGAAATATCTTTTGAGGTCTCCTATTTAACTTGTGATGCCATGTTATAGGATGGACCTGAAGCTGGTCAGACAGTTCCTCATGTTCACATTCATATTCTTCCAAGGAAAGGTGGCGATTTCGAGAAAATGGACGAAGTTTATGATGTGGTAAGCTTCAAGACACTTTTCTCTTGCTTTTAAAATGCTTTTGCAATTCCATTCACAAGTACACTTCCGTCCATGTTTTCCGCATAAGAGCATTGAAGTGAAATACTAGATGTTGTTGGAAGAAATAGTGATCTTTTGTATTTTAACTGATCAGATTGATGTAAAAGAAAAAGAATTGAAGGAGAAGCTTGACTTGGACAAAGAAAGGAAAGACCGCACAACAGATGAAATGACTGAGGAAGCTAATGAGTTCCGTGCACTTTTTTGAGCTCTGAACTCATACCTATCAAAGAATGCTTAATTCATAGTGACAAAGTTCATTCAAGCAAAGTGAATAGAAACCTAAAAATAATATCACGAATTCATTTAACATGGAATAGTGACTAATTTATTCAATGATTATTCCATATTTCAAATTTCTCGAGTCATAGAAATTCTTATGCCTGGACCTAAGCGTTTACCGAGCTGAATGTTTGCATCCGTTATGCACTGTTCTTAAAAGTTGTTCTGGGAATATTTGTATTGGCATCCATTAAATTTTATGAACTGTGGTACAATTTCAGTTGACTTTCTTTTATGTCATGTTTAAATCTTAAACAACTTTTAAACAACTTGGTACCATGTAATTTACCTTAAATGCCTCTATATGGTTAACTTTAATGCATGTACTGTTATTTCCCCTCAATTGGAAGCCATATTGGAATCTAAGCCACAATGAGAACATGGGTGCATGATAAAAATGGTTACATTTGAGAGCCTTTTGGTTTTAATGCTAAAAAAAAATTAATATTGTTTTTGCTAAAAAAAAGGTAATATTGTTTTGCTAAAAAAAAAGTAATATTGTTTTGTCACTGTAATAGGTATCCTTATGTGCTATTGCTCAAAAACATTAATAGAATATAAGTTTTCGAAGATATGCTTTTAAATTTTATATTATATCTAATTTTTTGTTACTCATCACAATGAAAATGAATATTCAAGAACAATTTTAGATTTGAGATATATGTTTCGTGTATAGTATTTATTTTAATCATAGTTATGATGATTGGAATTTGAATCTCGATATAGTTCTTGTTACTGTAATTGTGTTGCTTAATGTATAATACTTATGCTTTAAGCTCCTATATTATATCATACATACATCTGACAAGAATACATAATAGAAATGTAGTTAAGAGTTTTTTTAATTTTAGTAATTATATTTGCTAAAGTTCGAATAATGTTGAATGTTTTAATCTTTTAAATTTGTGTGAAGTGCGGCGGTAAGGAAAAGGTTTTCATTGTGCTTCCCTTGTATCTCCCTATTTCGCATAATTAAAGCTTTTTTTGCATCTCGAAATGAAATTGATATATTCATTTTGTGCAACTTAGATTTCCACGTATATAATTGCTAGATATTAAATGTTTTAATCTTAAACAAAATGAGAAATTCTCATAAACGAAGTGTTATTATTCAAAAAATAACATCGCTGAGTGTTTGTCTTGTTTCTATTATTTAAATTGGTTTAAGATTACGAAATAAACTATTTATGCATTCGTTCATGCATTCCAAAAAATGTAGGAAGTTCTAATCTTTTTAATTTATGTTGAATCCAAAAGTGCGGGAAAGGATTTCATTGTTCACTACCCCTCCATATTTTTGGCACACCCTTTATCCTTCCTTTGCATATCTGTTCAGCCCCCACAACCTCCCTCCCCACCCCCCCATGCGTTCCAAGTATTTTTGTCTACCTTTAAAGAATCCAAATATCTGTGCACCGAAGATCTCTTAGGCAGAGAGTTTTTAAACATAACAATGGTCTCATTATTGTAAACTCACCTATTGAATTGGATTTATTTTCTTAAACATAATTCAATTGCAAAATCGATTACAAATTATCACTGCAATAAGATACACTTGTTTGTGCCCTAAAATCATGACCTATGCTAAAGGGGTATGTGTGGAGATAAGGAACTACGCATAATTAAAACATTTACTGCCCCTTTGCACTTTGCATAATGTAAACATTCACTGCCTTTGGAAATCTGCACAATGACAACATTCATTGTCCCTACACACTTCACACAATGAAAATGTCTATTGGACCTCCGCATTTGTAGCTTTTGCGTGGTTATCCTCTCTAAATAACTTCCAGATGTGAACAAAGAAAATGTCAACATTATTATATATCATATTGAAGACACTTTTATGAGTTAAGAATGAATATGCATCAAACATATCATGTATCAATTGTTTCACTTGAAGTTGAAACTTTTGAAACGGGGATTAGATTTGGGCCTAGGGAGTTCTATATTGCATATTTAAGGATGATAATTAAAGACTTGTTATTTTGCATGACTGAAGTAGCATAACTTGAATATACGAACCCACACAATATATGAACTCCGGACAAATTAACCTATATATAATATTGGTCGCTATTTACTCGATATCAGCGTCCCGACTCTACACAATGAAATCCTAAGATACATTGTTGGGAGGCCACATGTGTGGAGGTGCAGAGAAGCGATAATGTTGAGTGTGAAGGTGTGGAAGAAGCTTTCAGAGCATTAACATTGACATTGTCACTATCATATCTTGTGCTAGTGCTCAATAAAGCCTTTGACTACACCTTCACACTCTACACAATGAAAATGTTCACTTCCCCTTAAAATTGCCCAAAAATTTAAAAGCTTTGACTCCTCCACACCCCACAAAATGAAAACATTGACTTTCCCTCTGCTCTCTACACTTTCTGCACGTGCTTTTTCTTTCCTCTGCGTAGAGCCATGAAACTGTATTCCATAGACACGAAATTATTTTAACTTTAAACAGAAACTTAGTATCTAATATTAAATGAAGTCTCATTTTAATGTGTAATTATTAACTATGTTCAATACAATGTATGAATATGCACCTCTGCATTTCGTACAATGTATCGAAAAATCTTGATATTTCGTTATAATTCTTAGACACATCGTTGAGTGGTCGTATGTCTGAAGTGCGGAGGTGTGGACCAGAACTATGGCGGAGATAAGGGAACACGGAGAAGCGCTTCGTACAATAAAAGTTTCAACTCCACTTCGAACTCCGCACAATGAGAATGTTCACTACCCCTCTACACTGCGCATAATAAAAATGTTTATTAGCCCCTCTGCAGTCGACACTTCTCACATTTATGCTAACACATAAATAATGACAAATTGTGGAAATGTGAGCATTCTCGAATAATTAGAAAATACGGGCCCTACAAAAAGAAACATTGCCTTAATCAGTTAATTAGCCATAGAGGCAAGAACTATGTTGCATTGTGGTTATTACCCTTGTTTAAATTTATTTAATCATGAATCCCCAAACCAAAAAAATAAATGCGTCATTGAGATCTAAGAAAGTGATGCATGGGTTTCCTTCCAAGATTCTCCTCATCGTTAACTCATTTGGAAACAAATTTTCCCCAATGTAGTGAGAAAGAGGCATTTAGATTTCTTTTTAAACCATATATCAAAAGCATCAACTAGCAATTACAAAAAGGATTCAATGCATTTTCCAAGATAATAATTGTTGCCACGTCCTCATGTATTCAATAGCTTCATGTTGAGATGGTAATTGTTCCACTAATAATAGAGTGAATAATTTTTCTAGTAGGAAAGAGTTGACTTTCTCACATAAGGTTTCTCTTCATCATGATAGATGCCACTCATTATCAAAACATATGATACAATTTTGCATCATTTTCATGCCATTTGTTGCCATAATTTGATGATTCAAATCTCCATTTTGCAAGCCAATAAATAACATCCATAGAAGGATCATTTAACGTAATTACATATCTATCTTGTTGTCATCATAATCAAGGTTTTAGACATGGGATAAAGGAGACTAAAACACCTTGTATTACTCCACTTAGTTATGTAGCTGTTACTCATTTTAATTATCTAGATGTTTTAGTGATGGAAATAAGTGGAAATCCATCTAAAATCGTTGGGAAAGAGAAACCCATTTAAAATGAAGGTGAAGAACAAATGCTAGATGGGGTGACTTCAACACCTCTATAAAAATCAAAGAGAGTGGTTCCTACCGCCATATTTCAATAAACAAAGATCTACCATTTCTAGAAGAAAAAACAACGGAATGTAATATACAAAAAATAAATCGACCATGTAATTAATATAAAGATATTACCTAACAATGTAAGATTAAATATACTCTCCATTGTGAGGTGCCCTTTTTGTGGTTGTGCTAATAATCAATCTTGGAGTGAAATTTAAGAGGATGCAAGAAAACTTTAGAAGAAACCCACTACTACATCTATGTTAAAAAAAAACGTTAATTTCGACAAAATCCCTTTGTGTCGTTTTGACCTTGGAATTTGTTTTAACTCAAAAACCCTCTCTAAAATGACTTTATTGACACTTCAAACACTCAATATAATCACAATGAGTTTGGTGATATGACTTTGTAATTGCAATATCATTATTGGAATGTTTAACATTAACATTTGTTTATCCACATTTAAGATGCCATTTTATCCCTATCTAGACGTCTTTATATTGGCATAGTAACATTGATTATGTTATATCCATGTCGAAAGCACAAGTGGATTATATATGTAATACCTATCTATGTAAGCCGGTCTTCTTCTCAAGTAGATCTTGTTACCCCTTCATATCTAGTTGTAAATAGAGGAGATTTTTTGCAATGATTTATAATGTAGATAGTGGTCTCGACAATGATTTTTAGTGTTTTCCACATACAATAATGTGTAGATACCCCATATATTATGCTCAACTCACTCATTTGATGATGATGGTGACCCAACATTAATGAGTTACATTAGCTAATGTTTCATATGAAGTGTTTAGGTTTAATATATTTGGCATTTAAGGATCATGGGTTGAAATCAGATAATGAATTATAATACTTGGAAATTATGATTTTTGACTTGTTTCACTTGGGTGGCCATCGTATGCGTATTCTAGTCCATTTTGTCACTCTTGGGGTGTGGGTTACTACTAGGGGGCCTTGATAAGGGAAACATGCTCATGTCCTCTCCATACTTAACACGCTGTATTGGTTTCCCCTCCATTGTCCTTTATTTTGGTTTGGTTGTTACATGTACGCCTAAAAGGTTTGTATCTCATACTCATATGGAAAGAAGGGCTAGGGTGCCTGAGGTTGATGCAATAATATATAGAAAATGAAAGAGCATGATACAAGTTTCAAAATACAAATGAAAAATAAAAGGGATATTATGATAAGTCAAAAGTCGAAGAAGCCTGAGCTCTACACCCTCATTGTGAGGCCATCACCCCAAGTCCAATGCATTGGATGCATAACTAAATAAAGGAATTAATTAAATTAATTCAACCCCTATAAAATGAAAATAAATACATCAAAATGGGAATTGCAAACAAAAACAAAGAATATATGAAAAGACAAGAAAGGGGTGGAAAGATGCAGTGCCAAGGGAAGGATAACTCAATGCATGTAGTGATCCCTATACAAAGGCATCCATGGAGATAAACATCACATGAGGCATTGCGTGTCAAATAAACCATTCCCATGAAGTAAACCTTGAGTCATACCATAGTCATTTATACTTACACCTTGATTAGTTTCTTGGGAAGTACTATGATTCTTGGTTATTGGTATTGTTACTACAAAATCTAGTAGGCCTAGTGTAATGCCCCAGTAGGTAGATCCAAACCTCATTGTCACCTTAACAACCTTTCTCTCACTGTTTAGTTGTAAATTAAACCACAAGGTAGGATTCCTTATATAGATAAAGTAAAGGATATTCAACAAAAAAGTTTAAGGTGATGCATGGTCTAATGATTGGGATAAGCTATTGGCCGAGCGAAAGGCTTACTATTTCCAAAAGTTTAAGTACTCTATCCTTAGACCACTTGAATGGATTAGAGAGTTGTTATAAGTTAGGTTTTAATAGGTTTTCAATCACATGGCATGCAATGCCATATAACAACTAGAGGAGGTTGCCTTCCAATGATGGATCAACAAAATAACAAGGCTATCAATTAGGCATACAAGTTTAAGGGTATGCAATTGAGTATTTATGTTTGAAACATACATAAAACAACACAAAGATGGTGGCATCCCTAGTAAGGGTATTATCATGCAATTAATGTTAGATTTTACTTTGTCTCCAATAATTTGTTGGACTATGCAACTACAATGAAGGATAAGTGTGAATTGCATATTATTCACAATGATATACACATTAATACATATTTCCAACCCTTGGTTTCATATTTTAAGAGGTCTCTTGGACTTCCATGACTTTTGAAGTTCTGCATGGAAGCCAATCACTGGATGTTCTCTTTGAAATGGTGGTTTTTAAGAAATACCACTAACCCAATGAGGTGGGAGAACATGAGGTCTCAATTAGTGGTGGTTTAAGGTTGACCACCAACTCTGGAATGAAATGCTGATGCAGTTCTTCAAACAATTTTGATTCTGGCTAGAAGCTAAAATCCTCTGCTACTGGAAGTGCTCCTTGATGTTGGTTTAAAGATAACAACAAACTATTGAAAATTGTGGTTTGAACTATTGGAACTTGGCTCCAAGGCTCAATGGTTCCCAAAAAATTTCCAAATCTAGAAAGAAGTTGTTGTCTTCTACTAGTGCAAGTGTTCACATATGTGGGTTTGAAGATAACCATAAATTGATGTTTGTTTGAAGTGTTGGAAAATATAAAGTGGCAGGTATCAATCTTGTTTTCCTTAACCTTGATAATTTCTTATGAATCTTATTTATATTCCTTATGTTCTTTAGTTAGATCTTTTCCTCAAACAATATCAAGAATAATAATAGCAACAATAGAGGACACAGATATTAGGCTCTTATCCAGGGAAAAACCCCTCCAAGGGGAAAACCCGGAAACTCTTCTCTTCTTAGAATCTAGTTCAAATGAGATACAAAGACCTAGACCATAGACCAAGTCCTTCTCCTAGTACCAAGTTGGCCCTTCTTCTACTCCTTCCTTGATTCTGCACGAAACTACTATACACTGCCACTTTGAATTGCATGCTTCGATACTACTACTCAACATGCAATTACGGTCTTGCAGCTTCCAAGGAAACCCCAAATCAACCTCGTCTTGAGACCTTCCTAGAGCAAGACATCTCCTCCTAAGGTCAACGAGGTCTAGGTAAAGTATCCTTCCTTCCATATACAAGATGTTGCACTACATCTTATTGCAATTCGGTCCTTCAACTTTTGCCTCTTTCTGCATCCCATAAACACTATAATTTGCACATGTGAGAGAGCTAGAGCCCAAAAATAAGATATTTTTGTCCTTCTTCCTTCCCTTATACCTTTGCTTTCGTTCTTCTAGCTTCCCAGCTGCATATCGAACTCTTTCTTGATAGATTGAACTTGTGGAGTGAGTGTGTCCATATGAGGTCGAACCACTTCTTTATATAGCCTTCTCAAGGGGTCAAATTTCCTCCTTTAGGCCGACTTGATGTTCCCATGGCCAACTTGTACTTTGGAGCTTTATGGACTTTCTAGACTCAAAAATAATTCTTTTCGCAAATATATTTTGCCCGAAAGGGTCTTATAAACATGATGTTGACTCCTTTGACTCAAGATAATAAATCTTAAGATCTAACAAACCCTAAAATCACGAAGAACATGCATTTACCTTGAAGACCATCAATAATGAGCATGAAACCCATGCTTTAATAATAATAATTTTTTCTTTTCTTTTCTTGTTTATTACATAGGATACATATTGAAATGAGTACAACAATTATGAAAATCGAAACTAGTTACATTTCTCAACATGAAGATGATCACAAAGTAAATCACGCTCATAACTTTAATTATGGCTACAACTTTGATTTTGGTTTAGGCTTGAGGCTTTGGTTTTAGTTGTTGCTCAGTTTCCTCGAAATTGGTATTTGATCATCAATTCACGCAGGTCATATACGAGGTGAGAAGATGATACCATTGTTGTTCAGGCTCGCTTGTACATGCTTGATTGATAGGGCTTCAAAACTAGATGTCTTATTGTCAATCCCCTCTTATCCCATACGAAGTTAGAGGATGAATATGTTTCTATAATATTCACATGAATGAAGATCAAAAGGCCATGATCTTCGATGTGGAAAACTCAAGAAAGATGTTGGATTCTACTAAAAATGCACCCTTTTCCAAAGCAATATTACTATAAAACTTACAAAAATCACCATTTCCAAGTTATCATCGTTATGTTATGTTGTTTCGTCCCAAACCAATTATCACCTCATGCAAGATGATAATCCCAACTTTCTTATCTCTGTATTTTTATTAGATATCATAATAACCCGAGTCATGCTTGATTTCACACTCATGAGACCAACCAAATTCTCCACTCTCTTCAAAGTCATGGAAAAAATTGAATGCATAAAAAATAACCAATTTTTTTTTAGATGAATATCTTCCATGATTGTTACACAAAATAAGCCTCTTCGAAAATTTAATTTTCCAAAAATAAAATTGCATGATGTCAACACATAAAAGAAATGTAAAGAAAAGGCCACAGGCCTAGAGAGAAATTCCTTTATCGAGCACCACCAATTGGATCTGTAACATCTAGACGAGGACCTTCGCCTTGGGCGAGGACGATGGCCAGGGCAAGGACCTTCCTCTCAGTGACTAAAACGTTATGGGGGCTTGCGTTTATGGTGCTCAATATAAGACCTGATGCTGACAACATGGGAGTGAATTGCATAAGACACGAAGCACTGCGTCTTTGCATAAAATTTTGGAAACATCTACCCATCGTTAACACGTGTCTCCTGGACATCAAGAACCACAACTTGCTTGACTATGTTATGAACAAGAAATCTCTTCACGACCTTACCCTTGGGATTGAATGTGCTACAATTGGAGCAACGAATGAACTAAACATGGCCATGCCCATGCTGACCCGCCAACAATGCAACTGTACCTTTTTTCCAAATAAACTTTGCAGTCACCAAGAAGAGGATCTTCATAAGTATCCATAATCACATTTGCATTTTCAGTGGCATGTGGGAAATTTTAGTAAGCCTTCTCTACATCTACCCACGTTGGCAAATCCAGGTCGCCGTAAAAAATACAGAGTTGGCCGAAGCTGCTCCTTCACGTTGCAGGCCAGTAGTTGGATCAGTTGGGGCTTACTAGGAGCTGCAAAAATGGTCAAAATCATTCATGGCCATTGAATAATGGATTAGCGCGAGAGAGAAAGGACAATGGATAGGCGTGCACCATTCAGGCATACAAACAGGTCTTCTCGCATGATTATGATACATGTGCAGTTGCAGGCCAGAGATATATGTCAGATTAAGGGAATAAGCGTCGAGAGAGAGAATGGGTAGTTTGTCATATTGAGGCGTAACAACCCAAAACGGGGAAAATAAAATGGGAGAGGTAGGTGAGAATGAAGTAATAGAGATGCCAGATCTAAGATGGCCGTAAATGTTTTGGTGCAATTCAGAAACTTGACAAATAAAGAAGGCAAAGTACAAAGCTAAAAAACGCAGGGTTGGAATGTGCAATTAGAATGAAGGATAATCATAAATTACATATTATATATTAATATATATTTATGATCTTTGGTTTCATATTCTAAGAGGTCTCTAGCCCTTCCCTCACTCTTGAAGCTCTTACATGTCAACCTTATGGATTAGGTATCCAACATTATTTAATGCAATTCTTATTAAAAGGGAAATAACACATCAAATAAAATTATTACTTAGTATGATTTCAAGAAAATTGTAACCCTAACTCTAGATACCTTGAATTTAGAAGAAGAGATATAAAGTAGTTATAGAATAAAGATTGATCAACACTTCCTAGACTATTGCCTTGATCTAAATGGTCAATGGAGCCCTCTAGGGAAAATTTAATGAAGGCAACCTTGACAAAGAGGGTGCCAGGGAAATAGTCTCTTCTTACCAACCCTAACAACTTCCTTAAATGGGAAATTTTAAATTCAAAATATGCACATATCAAAGTTCTCCTGAAGGATTCAAGGAAAACAACTTTGCATAGCATAAGGAATCAAGGTTTCGAGATAAATATTTCAATTCAAATATGACACACATAAAAACCCTAAGTCACATAATATTGCATGCAAAATTTAAAATATAGACAACAAACTTACAAAAATTCCATAAGAATTGCTTCAATCTGTCCCAAAGAAACCTCTTCATGCAAAAATATTTCTCCAAAGACAATTCGCACCATGAAATACATTTCGTACAAATAAAAGAGAAGACAAGAGCTAGTGCACACTTCTAGATAATAAGAAGTGTGAAGAATGATTATTATTCAAATGAAAAGTAACTCCCCTCTATTTAGGGTAATCAAGTCACCTTTTCGAGATTTTACAAGGAAAGCCTTGAAACAAGTTTACTTGAGCATTCATCTAGGTTAAAGGTCACAAGATGGCCTTAAAATGACTTTAAAACATAATAAAATTTCAAGAATAACCCACACTTATGTGAGAAAAATGTTCTCCCCATGATGTCATCCTATACAATAGACAATAATGCATCAAGTAAGTGAGGCAATGGTTGAAGAGTGCTCCTCAATTCAAGAAACCTCAAAGTGCATGTGTACATATGACATCACCCAAAATAAGGCATATGTCATCCTTTCCATCCATATAAGAGGGACATGGTACTACTTAAGGCAAGCGTTGACATAAAAGAGGAATGTACTAGCCCTTCCAAGTTATCTCAGTGACAACCATCCTCATTTGGGCTACGAAATAAGGCATCATCCATCAAATAGGGTCAAAGCCAACCTAGGGGCATCTTGGGTCCATTTGGGCACATCATCAAATAGTCCAATGCCAAAACTTTCAAGCTTAACATTTCAACATATAGAGGCTCATCAAGAGGTGTAGAAGAATGTGGAAGCTTCTTAGGGCCCAATGCTCATCTTTGGAGGGACAGTGTTGGGACCACAAAGTCATATTTTATCTTAAAACTAGGAAAAGTACCTCCTAGAAAGTGGTGAGGAGGAATCTGGTTGTCCCTCAAGGGATCTTTGTTGCATGTGTGAAACCACCTAAACAAAACCTCTCAATATCAAGCGAGATTACTTCATTAGGGACACAAACCCATTAAAGAAACATAGTGGACCGTATACAATGCTAGGGACACATAAACACTCTTCAAATTTTTAACCTTCTAATGTCAAACTAAAGTAGGATACATAACCAAGTTACCTTGATTTAAGGGCCAAGTGATATGAGAGAACCCCAATATGAGCATTTAGTAGAAGTTAGAAAGGCCTAAGAAGCTTTAGATATCTGTTAGGTTCATCGATGCTAGTTAATCCCGAATGACTTGGAACTTGGTTGGATACACTTGCACCCCATGTTCATCCATGTTATATCTCAAATACCAAATTCATTGCATGCCAAATGATAATTTCTCCTAATATACATACAACTTATGTCATCACAGGGTGTTGAGGACCTACTAAATGTATATATTACTACACTTTCATGTAAAACTATTGTAATATACCTGACCTACAAATATATGAGAATACAAATATACCCAATACTGCAATTAAACCCAAGAGCCAATACAAGAACAAAATATATAAACTTCAGATCTTTGTTAATATCAAAACCCTTGAGGTAGGGTAACACCATACATTCACTCTTTAAAGAAAGAGAACACTCCACAAGTCATATGCTTGTCAATACCATAATCCTTGACATCTCTCCATGGGGATTCTTTAGCATTTATATAGGATTCATACATATAATACCATGGGTCATTACCATGGTTCTTTCAATACCATACAACTAATACCATGGACTTATCACATTATTGCTAATTACTTGTGGTCCCTTACATGATTCATGTTAACCACTTTATTTATTAACTATAGCATATCCCATTATTACATTATTCCCTTGGGTACCTCCCTCTGTACCCCATATTATCCCTCCTAGGTATACTACATTCCACCTGTCTTAAACACGTTTCGTCCCCGAAACATAAGAAGAACACAAATAATAAGATCTAGTCAAAAGAGTAGTCCACTGGTACCATGCACGTGCATCTAGCCACCCAAGAAAAAGGTGAACCCTCGATTTAGCTAGTGCCTCGCTCGCATGAGATGGAAGTTGACCTTGGCGACTCTTCTGTGTTGATGTGTTGTGGGTGGATTGTCGCCCCTCTCTATCTGTCATGTGGGGGTTGTTGTCCTTATGGCTAATTTGTTGCCATTGTGTTGGCTGTTTTCTTACGGGGTGATGTGGGTGGTGATATGCTAAAGTTTTAACCAATGGTGTATCTTTCTTTAATTCACCACCTAATGGAGCCTGATTGGTATCTAGTACATGTTGTGGCGCCTACTCTTGTTGTTTATCTTCCAATATTACTTCAACCACGGATTCGTCATCTGATGTATCAGTACCTGTAACATTTTCTGCTTCAACCTCCTTGGACTTTACCTATTTATTGATGGAAATATCCTGTAATGTAATTTTCTTCTTTTTATATGAGAGCTTCAGGAATTTTTCTGCACATTAATATTGATAGTACCAACAGATTCCATCCAAGGGTATCCCAAAACAACATCCACATTAGCCACATTTGAAGCATAAAAATTAGAATGCAATACATACTTATCCATAGAAATCTTCAAATTTCTATCAACTTGAACATCCTCATTATCAACCTGTGTGTTGTCCATGTGTTTTGCTGGAACTTACAATTTTTTTGCTAAATTAACATTTATAAGATTTTACTTGCAAATAGGATTTATAGACACAATGATTTTCTCCTTCTGAATATATCCATGAACCTATACAAGAAGATACTAGTAGAAATAACCCCACATGTTTCTCATTATCTTGTTTTCTAGTATGAGACCATTTGTCTAAAAAGAGTCTTTCAAATTCTTCATCCAAAAGTTTGTACTTCTTGTTGTCAAGTGAGCTCCACCATATGGCAACCTTATCTTTCAAACCCATCCATATGCAACCTTTCCAATGTTTTGGCCATAAATACTTTTGTCTTTCTATGAATTGTTCAATAGTAGGACTATTATCGTTCTTTGTAAAAAAAAAGTCTTGCTAGAAGCCATGAAGAGGGTTTTGAAAAAAAAAATTCACTTGGAGAAAATTTTAAATGGCCACAGTTCAGTCAATATTGCTTAGAATCCCTATTATGACATGTTTTCGGAAATGGAACAACGAACCTACATCTTCTTAGGTGATAGAAATCCCGATCTAGACACTGGAATCTCATATTTGCGCTGCGACTGTCCTGCCATCATAAAATTTTCTGAAAAAAGCACTGATTTTAAATCAGTAATATCTCCCTCATCCGGACTCCAATTCAACCAATTTTTTTTTTTTGAACTTGGGTAATTTTTCAATAGGATCTCATATATGCAATTAGTTTCTCAAAATTCCCCACAAAAGTGCAAAAATTGATTGGAGATCCGTTGTCCATGAATTTTCGTCAAAAAATTTCTACAACACAGTTGATTTTTAAATCAGCAATATCTCCCTCATATGGACTCCTATTCGGCTGATTTCTTTTTTGAATTTGGGTATTTTTTTACAAATAATCTAGATCTGCAATTTGATTCTGCAAATTTTGCACCAAAAAAGTTCATTATCTGATTTGCAGACTCGTTGCCCCAAAAATTCCTGAAAAAAAAATAAATAAATAAAAAATAAATAAATAAATAAAAATAAAAATAAAAATAAATAAAATAAATAATAAAAAATAAATAAAATAAAAATATAATGTATATATATAAATAAAAAAGCTCTCCGCTTTGCCCAAGAAAGTGCTCTGATACCACTTGTAATATATCTGATCTGCAAATATATGAGAATACAAATATACCCAATACTGGAATTAAACCCAAGAGCCAATACAAGAACAAAATAGATAAACTTCAGATCTTTACTAATATCAAAACCCTTGAGGTAGGGTAACACCTTACATTCACTCTTTAAGGAAGGAGAACACTCCACAAACCATATGCTTGCCAATACTATAATTCTTGATATCTCTCCATGGGGAGTCTCTATCCTTTATATAAGATTCATACATATAATATCATGGGTCATTACCATGGTTCTCTCAATACCATACATATAATACCATGGGCTTTTCACATTATTGCTAACTACTTGTGGTCCCTTACATGATGCAGGTTAACCACTTTATTTATTAATTATGGACCATCCCATTATTACATTATTCCCTTGGGTACCTCCCTCTGTACCCCATACTATCCCCCTTAGGTATACTACAAGTACCCATTTAACATTCCCAATTATGGTCATACAAGAACATTTGATGATAAGACCAATATACCCATTCAAAATTCAGAAGGACAATTATATGTGAGACTACATTTATTCACTCACTATCTAAATCAAAGGTATTGCTCTAAATCTACTACCCCTGTGAAAGGCTATAATTGTTCTTTGGCTTGATTTGGTTGCTAATTATAGAGACGTCGTTGAATAGCTATTTGTGATGTGAAAGGAAAAAAAAATGCTTATTTCGAATTGAAGTTTTGGGTGAGCATTTTGATGTCAATTTCACAGTATGCCACCATTCTAATCTTGGGCTAGATTCACTTGTGCACCATCAATATCATAGTTGTTTGACATCCCATGGCATGTTGGCATCATTACAACTACCTTGCAAACCCCACATCCATTTGGTGGTATGAATTAGATAGATTTAATACTCCTTGTGCATTGAAGTGGATTGTGTATCTCATTTATACAGGTCGCAACTTATTTAGACATCATTACCTTTGGCAGCATGCATCTGAGGCTGTCAAAGCTTGAATTTAGGAATACCAAGGAGACATAGAGAGAAGAAATATGATTAAAGATATTGAGGAACTCATGCTAGAGAAGCAACACCAAGTGCAAGGAATGAGACATCAGTGCAAGTGGTGTGTATTATCGACAATTGAATGAACTATTTTTATCCTCATCAATGTTTTATTAATGTTGCATTACTTTACCTTTATCATACATACCATGTTGTGTAATGCCTTTTGATACTATAGTATTAACTTAGATCCATATTAATATTGAATTTATTAGAAGGATTCAAATTCCTAGAGTTGCAATTCTTAACCTCTATTAAACATTTAAGAGATCCAAAAATCTTAACTAAATATTACTTTTTTTTAGTATTAACTTCACTTGTTTTTCCCTTGAAAATAATAATAATAATAATAATATGTTATTTTATATAAGTAAATAAAATTATGTCCTCTAGATGCCATTACAACACTCCATACACTTCCTCAAAACATAATGAGACATAAATTTTTTGATGTCTTAACCATACATCAAGTCTTATCACATTTCTATATCCATGCACCTATATTTTTCTCATACATAGTTAACCTAAAAGATAACACCAAAACCTATCTTACTCTCTAAAATATAATCAATCCCTTATGCATACATCAAGTCTTATCCCATTTTATAGCCATGCACTTATATTTTTCTCCTACATATTTAACCAAAAGTCAACCAAAACCAATCCCACTTTCTAATATATAAGCAATCCCTTATACATATCTAGTATAATCAATATTGGATTACAATGAAGCTTAAGAATTCCAAAAAAGCAAAATTACTACAACAACCCTACATTAATGAGGATTCAATGCCTCCATCTTGAAAATAGACATTTCGAGATTCCAACAATTAGATACTTGGTCTACGATCATGTTCAGTTATGACCCCTTCTTGCAAATGCCACAAGTGCCAAGCACACAAATCCATCAAAATAACCTCTTTTGATAAGGAATCAACCATACAATGTCTTTCTCCATATACATGCATGAAGGGAAATCCATTAGTTACAAATACCCCCCTCATCTAATTGATAACAAATATGGAGTCACCCATAATATATACTTTTTCTACACCATTCTCAACAACTATCATAAAAATTAGTTTCAATGTTGTAAGTTCCACTTTATTGTTGGTGTTCTTGACAAGTCTTACTTTAAATTTAAAGAAGTGAGAATATGAAAGATTAATGATCCCCCCAACTCCTCCCTCTAATGGATATCTTTGAGTAACTCCATCAAATTATGCCTATGATCTAATGTTATCAATATATTTTGCCACTAATATCCTTGGAGGTTTACTATCCTTCACCTAATTGAAAGTTTCTAAGAATAACTAAACTTTGGAAAGCACAAATTTGACAAGGGGGGATTTGCCATCAAACAAACCAATTTTTTTTGGCTAACCTTATCCCTTGTGCAACCACTACAAGAATAGCTTTATAAGATCTAATGATAAGGTTCCCACACCACTAACTCATACATTCCTCAATGGGATATCCCCATATACATTCTCAAGTAGGATCAAAACCTCAAATTCCTTCCATATATAACCAAAAAAATTATAGTGAATTAACATATGTGACGAG
Organism: Pinus taeda; assembly: GCA_000404065.3. Taxonomy (NCBI): domain Eukaryota; kingdom Viridiplantae; phylum Streptophyta; class Pinopsida; order Pinales; family Pinaceae; genus Pinus; species Pinus taeda. The sequence continues at coordinate 170,032 of APFE031502750.1, read as the reverse complement.
TTTTCCTCACATACTAGACAAAGTGTGCATCTACCAAGTCCATGCCAACTATTTCTTCACATATAATTGTAGGTTCGTCATTTATGCCTAAGAACCAACCACACTAAGCTTTTGGATTTTAAGTGGAATTTGAATTTCTAACACAATATGTACCACCACTCCTCATCTTGCAAACCCTCCTCTTTGAGTATTATATAACCGACTTTTGGAGAATATTCACCTCTCACAGGGTTCATCGACCACACCAACTCATCTCTAGCCTCCTTAATCCTAACATTGCTTGCTTCTAGTGTTGATTGAAATGTTTCCATATTATTACCTCCTTTCCAACGAAAGCCAAATTTTCAACTAATAACCACTCTTGTCCTAAGATAGATGAGTTATTTTGATCTAACACTTGTGATAATAATAAATAATCTCCTTCTCTTAGAGATCCAAAAATGTTCCCAGGAAATTTTTAATTCACACCACAACACACCCATGGATCTTGTCCAAGTCTTACTTTGTTTCCAACCCCTGCCTTTCAAACTAGCCAATTCCCAATTAATGGAAGCACTAACACCAAAACCTTTCACATTATAGAATAGTTATTACATGATTTTGTTAGGGATATGATCTAATCCTCCAAGGAGTGGGGCTCTATATATTTATGTTTCACAACTCTACTCCATAGTCCACTACTCCATATAATTCTCTATACACACTTAGCCACCAAACTTATAACAAAGCGATGAACATTCTTGATACCTCAATGCTCTAACTCTTTAGGAATAATATTTTTTTTTCCATGAAACCCAACAATTTTTATTTTTGTTTTTTCATTTTTATTTTTTAACATTATCTCTAGCCCACATAAATTTAAAACCAAGTCTTCTAACTTGGTATAGCACACCTTTGGGATAAAAGGAATGAGATACACACTAAACATGAATTTCTTTTAACATGGATTTCACCGGCACAAGCCTACCTCCCCTCGATAACAATCTATTACACTATAAGAATTGGTGGGTGCCTTTTTTATGGTTTTTTCTTAGCCTACACCCTAAATTTGGCTTAATTTACCTAATGTTTACGTCATTTTGCCTATTTTATCTTCATTTTGGCTTCAAAAACCCTAAAAAAGGTATCCAGAGTCATCCTTTTCTAAATTATGATTTTTTTATTAAAAAATTGTGCATTAAAAAAACTCCAACCATGAAATAGACCTCAAATGTTTTACAAATGCTCATTCATTTGAATATATGCAAGTGAGCTGGGAAAAATAAAAGGTAGGGATTTTGTTCCTTGGGACCAAGATATGGACAAACACATATTCAATTCTTGAGAATAAATTTGTACAGGCCCAATCAACGCGGCAAATCTTAAGAAAAATCCCCGGTTTTGAGTTAAAATCAAATCCATTTTAGCTTTTTAGGGATTATATTAGATTTCAAGGGTGTATAAGGGTGGAATTCGGCCCAAATAGATGATAATAATAATAATAATTACTTTAAGGCATGAGTAATTATAGCCTTTTCAGTTTTAAGAATTTGTATAAAGACTCCAAGTGTGTGAAGATTTAACACAACTTTGTATTTTTCATAACTGTGTTTTGAGAGCTTTGGTATAATACTTCTACAAACTGTGTTGTAGATCTACTTATGTATTTTTTATCAATCAATGAATCTTTTTGAATTTTTGTAGTTTATAGTCTTCAATATGTGTGCTTACTTGAAGATGGAGGGCCCCCATAGTCAACTCGTGCACTTAGTTCTTTGGTTGTACATCGCATGTTCTAGTATATATTTCCTTATTATTTTAATGTTTGAATATCTTTACTTTCATGTATTTTTTATACGCATATTGTACATACTCATACTTCTCCCTTTATATACTTAAAATTGTTCATAACTAGATTTTTAAGATTGTTGTCCGAGCATGTTTTATTGGCTCATTATATTAATTCAATTTGTTATCCATACTCATTTCGATTATCGTGCATACTTATTTTATTTGTTGTCCATATCTTTCATTGTTCATAAGCAAAAAAATATCATAGGATAAACAATGTGCATAAGATTGTCTTATTGTTGAACTTGATAGAATATTATGAGTGACCCTCTCTTGTTCTTTCTAAAGAGAATTGGCCCTAATCCATGCTTGATTCATCAAACAAGCACTATCTTGTGCCATATTAGTTTTTCATGCTTTTGTAGGTCAAATCATACTTTCATAAATTAGACATTGAACGGAAAGATGAGTGATCTGGACTTATGCGAAAACGCAACAAAATACACATATAAACATAAACACGGAGATGCAATAGAAATAAATCTTCATTTCATTAATATCAAAGAACTCGAAGATGCTTACAAGCAAAATGGAAATAAACCAACACGAGCAATGGTAGCTTATCTATGAGAAGAGATGTGGCAGCTACATGCCTTTGAACTGTGTTATAATGAGGCTCGGTGGAATTTTTACCAGTGAGAAATAATGGGAAACCCTAAACATCCATAAGCCTAACCCTAGGAGATGAAGCGCCAAAATCTTGTGGGCCCCGTTGGGGTTAGATGGAACATCAACTTCCCGAGGTCGTAACTTTGTTGGCATATGATTTTCGTTTGACTCTCATAATACCTCATTTTGAAGATGTACGAGAGGAGGCCAAAAAAAATATGTTAATTGGCTTGGCATTTTTTTGTTCTCTTTGTTTTCCCAAAAAACGTCTTTTAGGCCCTCAAAACAACTCTAGAAGTTTAGGACTCGAAAAAACTACTAAAAATAGTAAGGTGTACTACAATTAAAGAAACTAAAAAGTACAATTAAGGAAACTGAAAAGAAACAGTGGGCGTCCAAGTGGAATAGGCGGGTGGCAACCAATATCCACCTGGAACAAACCTCCCCCCTTAGGAAGCAATGGTCGCCATTGCGTTGAGTGCCTCCATGAGATGGGGAAACTTATGTTGAACTTGGTCCTTGGTGAAGGAGTTTGCCTGCTTTGACAACTCAATATAGTTGGATACTCTACTGGCGAGTGTTCTTGATCTATGTGTCCATGATCTTTTTAGTTGTGTCCTACTCGATGCAGCTTGGGTTGAGCTATGTTGGTGTCAACTGCTCAACAACGTTGGATGTGTCCAACAATGGGGGAAAGTATGGTCAGAACCGGTCCACATTGAATATTGGGTGCAGGCGAAGGAACAGTGGAATGCTAAGCTCGAAGGCATTGTCCCCTATAGCCTTGGTGATGGTGTACGACCCATATCAGAGCGGGCGAAGTTTGCGATGGGACCCAGCGAGGCACTCCTTCTACAAATGTAACCAAACTTTGTCGCCCACCTAGAACTTGTGTGGCACTCAATGTTGATGATGACGCTACTTGTACTTAGCATTGGCTCTATCCAATATGTCATGGACCTGCTGGTGAATGTGTTGAATGTGCTCAATGAAGTTGTTAGTTGGGTAAGCTTTGAACCAGACATGAGCTAAATTTGCTTGAGTAGTTGCAAATGGTATGGCCACATCAATGGGACATAGTGGATGGAATCTCAACCCCACCTGAAAGGGATTATGGCTAGTGGAGCTATGGAGAGCTTTGTTGTAGTTGTGCTGGACATAGGGGAGGCTTTCATCCCATGTGCGTGGATGCTTCAAGATGTACATGCGCAAAATGTGCATGATCATCCTGTTGACGACCTCTGTTTGGCTATCAGTTTGGGGTGTAAGGACATGGACTTAGTGAGCTTGGTATCCAACATTGACCAGAGGCTTGACCAAAATGTACTCAGGAACGTACGATAGAAATTGGAAATACCCAGAAAGATGTGGAGCTTTGTTAGAGTGGTTGGGGCTAGCCAATCTTGAATAACTTGTATCTTAGTTAGGTCCACATGCACACCCCTCTCATCAACGATCACCCCAAAGATTGAACCTGGGTCAAACTAAAAGTGTATTTCTTGAAATTGCCACACAATTTGTGTTGTCGCAGGGTTTGGAGGACTTGTCGAATATGGTGTGTGTGTTATTCACAAATCCGGTTGAAGATTAGAATGTCGTCCAGGTACACTACCCCGAACAAGTTGGTGAAAGGCCACAAGATGTCGTCCATCAACCGCATGAAGGTTGTCGGGGCATTCGTCAACCCAAAAGGCATGACCAGCCATTTAAAAAGGCCCTCCTTGGATTTGAAGGTGTCTTCCGCACATTAGAGGGTTCAATTGGTACTTGGTGATAACCAAACTTCAAGTTTTTGAGACATGTTTTCAGCGATAACCACATCAAAATCCATTTGTCAACGCATTTCAAACCAGCAAGTGTGGTTCATCGTCAGGACAAGATGAATAATCAGATCATGGAAACAAGTTAAATAGAGAGACAGATCATTCAAATGGCTAGAAAGCAATGGCTACAGTTGACTAGACCACATCTACATTTGACTCAACCAAGAATTAAGTGAAAAAATTATTAAATAATTAATTAATTAGGTAATTGTCTTATTAAATTTATATATTTTCATTTAAAAATTCTTTCAGCTTGTTTATATAAAACTTAAATAAATACTTAATAAACTCCTAAGATTATTGTGGGATAAAAATAAGTTCAATCAATTAAATAACTAAATAACATTGTTTATTAAATTAATTTTCTGTATCTAACTATATATTATCTCTTTTTAATTAAAACTAAATAATAAATACAAAATTTTATTAAAACTATTATAAGAAATTACTTGGGATTAGTTAATTAAAATACACAAGTAACTATATATTAGGTTAAAAAACAATGCTTATTAATTAATTAAAATTTTTAATTAGTTTATCGATTTATTTATTTCATTCATATATATGTAACTAAAAATACATGAAAAATACTTACAACTCTCTTTATAAACCTATTTATCAACTTAAAGATATATATCAGTAAAAATTGTATGCACCTAAACTAAGAAACTAACTTATTAAATAACAAATAAGGAACCAAAAAAACTTATATTAATGCTATTATAGGAAATATTATCGGATAAATTAGGATAAAAAATTAAATCATAATAAAAATATATTCATAGTATTAATAGAAATAATGAATAAATAAATGTAATAAATACCAAACAAAAAAGGGAAAATTAACAATTAAAGGGAGCACAGAGGAAATTAAAACAATCCCAGAGCTGAGGGAATAAAATCATAAAAGGAACAGTCAATCGAAAGGAACAACGAAGAGGGTAAAAAAGGCAGGGGGCGGGGGGCGTGGCAGGAGGGGTGGCCACGCTAAGAGGAATGGGTAGGGATCCAAAAACTGCTAATCTTCCAGTCGTCATCCCTGTTAAGATTACTTGGCCTCCTTTCAATTTCAATGGCCTCCCTAAACTTACGGTGATGAAAATGAGCAATCTTAGCAATAACCCGGGTCTCCTCAATGCATATATGATGCTTAGTCTTCTTTGCGTGTTCTGTCAAGGCTGAAGACTAGGTCCTCCCATGCTTTATGTCAGATGTGTGCTCATGAATCCTCTCATTAATAGAGCACCTAGTTTCACCAACATAGGGGGTCCCACAAGAACAAGGAATGACATAGACACCTTTCATGTCCTTGGGGTCAACAGGGTCTTTTACAGATCTTAGGGAGCTACGAATGGTGTTAAGGGGTCTAAAGGTTGAGGGGACATTATGCTTCCTAAGGATTCTCGCAATCTTGTAAGTGGTCCCTTAGATGAAAGGAAGATGCACTCCTGAGATTTTATCTCTAGGGTTTTTCTTAGCCTTGGGACCTCTGCTAGATTAAAGGAAAGCTTCAAGACCTTGGCGCTTACTATAACCATTATTAACAAAAACATTCAGGAGATGGGCTTTCTCTTTATAAAGGTTGTTTTCATCAGAGATTCTCAGCGCATGGGTGGCTAGCGTGTTGAGAAAAGCAAACTTCTGAGCAAGGTAATGATGAGACTTGGCATGAAGATACTGCTCAATATGAGTTTTCTTCCGAAACATTCGATGGGAGAAAGAACCGCCATCCTTCTTTGAAATGAGGACATCAAGAAAAGGTAGGTACCCGTCAACTTCATGTTCCATAGTAAACTTTATGGAGGGAGATTGATCGTTGGGATGTTGGAAAAATTGATCCAACCTTTCTTGCCCATGAGACCAGATGACACTTGTGTCATCCACAAATCTTTTCCATAGCTTAGGTTGGAGATGGGTTGAGACCAAAGCCTCAGATTCAAAGTCTTCCATAAAAATATTAGCAACAACCGATGACAGGGGGGAGCCCACGGAAACCTCGCATGTCTGCTCATAAAATTCCCCTTCAAAGGAGATCAAAGTAGAGGTGAGACAGATCTCTACTAATCTAGTAGTATCGGGATCAATTAGGTGATTGATGACCTCAATGGTCAATCTTGCTGAAATATTTGGCCCCCTTGAGCTAGTCCAAAAGGTCATCAATTCGTGGGATTGGATACCTATTCTGGATAGTGATCTTATTCAATGGCCAATAGTAAATACAAAGTCTCTAGGTTTCATCTATCTTCTATACCAACATGATCAGGCTCGCATAGGGTGATGAACTTAGCCTCATGTGCCCTATATGCAACAACTCCTGAATCTGCTGCTTAATTTCATCGTTCTCTAGAACAGAGTGTTGGTAGATCGATCTTTTGTGTAGTGGTGTCTCTGGGGTTAGATCGATGGAGTGCTTGACCTGACAATGCAGGGGTACCCCTATGAGTGAGGTGAAGATATCCCCGTACTCTTCCACGACCTTGTCCATCTGATGCTACCGTATGGAGGAGCCCTGTCTGGAGGCTGTGGATGTGGTCAAAGTCTTCATCTTTCCGTGAGGGCGAATCATAAGGAAGAAAAATTTTCTGGTATGGGAAATGATCTTACTGCATTTCTTCGCAGAGATCAAAGAGGTGGTGGTATGCGGTGCTACCTCAGATATCTTGTATAGCTTATTGCCCAAAGAAATAATAATAGTGTGAGGCTTATACTTATACACAACATGACACCTCCACAAGTATGGTTGGCTTAATAATACATCACAAATTTCAAGAGGAGCAACATTACACAATACCTCATCTGTAAAAGGCTTGATGCTGCAGGGAAGGCAACACTATTGGTTGACACAGAGATCTTGTCCTTGGTGAATCCACCCAATGGTGTACGGTTGCGGGTGTGGTGTGGTCAGTAGGCCCAACTTCTTCATGACCTCTATTGAAATGAGGTTCTTTTGGCTTCCGTTGTCGACAATGAACTACAAAGAAGAACCCTTCACCCATATCTATGAGTGGAAGATCCAACCTTTCGGAGACACCAATCCCCAATGCTAAGCAACAACTTAGAAAGAGACACCAATCTCTTTATTTAAGCAACAACCCTCAATTACAACTCTTCTTTAGTGCATATAACTTCTTTGAAAGATGATAACATTCACATTGCATTCATCAAGCATGCTTGCTAATTTTTCCTTCATTGGGTATGTTCATTGCTTCTGCCTTCAGCTCACTAATTTTTCCTTCACCTCACTAATTTTTCCTTCACCAGGATTGACCAAAATTTTAATCTCCAAACGAAATTTATGATAACTCTCCCAAAGCTAGTTGCTTTTTGCCTATTCCAATAATGAACTTGTAGAGCATGCCATGTATCCAATTTTGTAAATTTGTTTTGAAATTTATAACTTTAGGTAGTTCTATATGTCTCCTTGAATCTCTAAAAATTCCATAGTCTAAGTCCCAAAAAACGACTTACAACAAAAATTCCAAGCTAGCTTGTTTGAAAGTGATTTTAGGACCATTTACAAACCCTAACTTCTATAGGGCATATCGTTGAAAGTATAGTGAAACAAAGTTTGAAATTTTGATATGAGGACTACCATATGTCGCCATAGATCTCTAAACATTTCACATCTAAAACATCCCAAAAAATAATGTACAATGAAAATTCCAAATAGGCCTATTTGAAACTAATTTCAGGTGCAATTAGGAACCCTAACTTCCATGGGGCATATCTCTTAAAGTATAATGAACCAATGTCTAAAATTTTGACCACATGTACCTATAGATTTTTTTATTTTATTTTTTTCGTTTCAAAATTTCATGGTATAAAACATACTAGAAAATAAGTTATAATGAAAATCCTAAGATGACTCATTTGAAGTAGATTTCAAGACCAACCACAAACCTTGAATTCGATAGTGTATATCTCTGAAAGTATATCGAACCAATATTTGAAAATTTAACCATATTTCCTCTTCTATCTCTCCTCAATATGCTCAAAATTTCGCCATTTGAAGAAACCCAGAAAGTTCTTATAGTGAAAATGCTAAGATGATTCGTTTACTCCACAAATCCCATTTTTGCTCACACGCACTTTCCTTCCAATGCTTTCTCCTTTTATACATTATCGTGACCCTACATGAAAAGGCATGCTAATTCGAAAGACACTTTAGTTCATTAATTAAATAATTAAACCCTTTTTTATTTAAATTTTCCAAATACCAGGGGAAAATACCATGGGCTTCTTAAACCATGGGTTTGAAATCACCATTTTACTTTTTGACTTTTCCTTCTTCTTTTTTTCGCGAGAAACCCCTTTTTAATTACCTAGATACTTACATACAATATCAATGACGTGACCTTTTTGATATCAATGACAACAATTTTTTCAATAATCGCCCCCTTTGTCATTGGTGTTAACCTTGCAACAAAACACATAATCCACAAGGAATAAAAATAATTCTCCCCCTTGTTGCAATACTCCTTTATCTGTAACGAAAGAATTCTCCCCCTTGTGCAATATTCCTATGTCTATAATGAAAGATCCCCCCCCCCCCCCCTCCCCCCACTGCTGCAATACCTCCCTGTCTACAACTCTCCCCCTTTTACATCAATGGAAAAGGGATGTTCCCCTTAAGCTTGTGCTTCTCCTTAAGCACTAAGTGATGAGATGGATATTGCTCTCAATTGTTGTTTGAGACATTCAAATGTCTCTTTGGGAAGGGCTTTTGTGAAAATATCTACAATCTGGTCTTTGGTGAAAACATATTCTGACTTGATGTTCTGTTCTACTGCTTGTTGTCTTAAGAAGTGATATTTGATTGGAATATGCTTTATTTTCAAATGTATAACATGATTATTTGAAATATTTATTCCAGTTGTGTTTTCACAAAGTATTGAAATTAGATGATCGTATTCTACCTTAATATCTCTCAATGTCTAGTTCATCCAAAGAACTTATGTGCAACATGTTTATACTAATATTTACTTCACCTCTACTATGAACAGAGAAATTGAAGATTGTTTCTTGCTCAACTAAGACACTAAACTATTGCCCAGAAAGAATGCTCCTCCTTTTGTACTTTTCCTATAATCAACATTACCTTCCCAATTTGCATCTCTATATGTTGTTAGAGCAAAATATTAACTTGTGAGTACCACACACCAAAGTCCAAGGTGCCCTTTACATATATGAATCTTCTTTTCACTGCTTGCAAATGAGATTCTTTTGGTGCAACTTGAAACCAAGAACAAATCCTATTACTTACATAAATGTCTAGCTTTGATGTTGTCACATATAGTAGGCTACCAATCACGGACCTATACAATGTTTGATTTGCTTTTGGAGATTCATCATATTTACTCAATTTACAACCTATGACAGTGGATTTTCTAACCAATGTACAATCTTCCATTCTAAATTTCTTCAACATCTATTTGATATACTTGATTTGTGAAATGAATATGCCTTTGTTGGATTGAGAAATCAATAAACCAAGGAAGAATGATAGTTTACCAAGCATAAACATCTAAAATTCCTTTCACATTTCGATTGCAAACTCTTTGCACATTTTGTTCACGCTACCTCCAAAAATGATAGCATCTACATAAACCATGACAATCAACTAATTTATCCTTCTGTCTTAATGTAAATATTGTTGTCAACAATTCCTTTTTTGAATCCTTATTGTATTAGATATTCCTTAAGTCTCGATTACCATGCTATGGGAGCTTGCTTTAGCCCATAAAGTGCTTTCTTCAATTTGCCCACATGATCCTTATCTTCCCATAATAAGAACCCTTCTTTATAGTCAATGTATACTTCTTCCTCTAAATTTCCTTTGAGAAAGGTTGAATTGATATTCATTTGATAGACTTTGAAGTTCATGCAACATGAAAATGGAAAAAACATTTGAAAACATCTAGTCTTGCAAAAGGGGCAAAGTTTCTTCAAAATCGATGCCTTCAACTTGAGCACAACCTTTGCAAACTAACCTTGCTTTATTTCTTATTACTTGAGCATCTTCATTCAAATTGTTTTTTAAAACCTATATAGTGCCACGCACATTCTTATCTTTTGGTGTTGGCACAAGTTCCCATGTCCCATTCTTCTTAATTTGATTCAATGTTCTTCTGTAACATTAATCTAGTGCTTGTATGCACTAGCTTATGTGAAATTCTTAGGCTCAATTTTAGATTGTGAGGAGAAATGCAAATGTTTTGGTCCACTTGCTAATCTTTGTCTAGCATGCTGATCCAGGTGGATATTGGTGGCCACCTGCCAAGTCCACCTGGACCCCCACCATTGTCTTTCTCAGCATTTTCAGTTTCCTTAATTGTAGTACAACTTACTATTTTTAGCAGTTTTTCGGGTCCTGAACTTCCGGAGCCGTTTTGAGGCCCTAAACAACGTTTTTTGGGGAATCCGGGGGAAACATGGTCCATGGAATGGACCAATGTTGCCCGTTCCAACAATGATAGTGCTCGAATAGATATTTCTAATGAGCTATCGTATGCGTCAAACGGAGATCATATGCTAAAGTTACGACCCCGGGAAGTTGATGTACCAACTTACCCCCAAACGGGGCCCACAGTTTGGCGTTTCATCTCCTAGGGGTAGGTTTTGGAATGTGAAGGGTTTCTTTCATTGTTTCTCAACAATAGATAGGCCTTCGAGCCTCATTGTAACACAGTTCAGAGGCATGTAGCCAACACGTCTCTTCTCAGAGATAAGCTACCATCGCCCTAGCTAGTTTATTTCCATTTCTGATTGTAAGAATATTTAAGTATTTTCCATTAATGAAATGAAGTATTATTTCCGCTGCATATTTGTGTATATGGTTATCTCTGTAATTTGTTGCGTTCCTGTTTAAATCCGGATCAGTGGTATCAGAGCGGTCTGCTTTTCCTCTGTTTTTCTTTGCATGTCCCCAACAAGGTCGGGATATAAGGAGTTAGGGCTTGAACTGGTTGAACCTTTGCAAGACCAGCCTCGCAAATCCCGACGGCCTCCCATGGCGGACGAGAAGAAGGACGAGGGGGCAGGAGATCCCATCAAAATCTTGCTCGAGGAAGCGCTCGAGCGACAACGGAACGCGATGATGGACAGTTTTGCGCAGATCCTTCAGCGGCTACCCAGAAGCCGCATCGGCTTCCAGCAGCCACTCTGGAAACGCCACGCCCTTTAAGGTACAAGTTAATTTTGAAATCCCCATCTTCGAGGGTAAAATAGACGCAGATGCCGTAGATAAATGGTTAAATCTGCTAGATGGGTATTTCTCTGTTCATGAGTTTTCAAGTCGGGAAATGATTGTTTTCGCTCTTCTTAAAGCAGCCCCCCACGTCAAGGACTGGTGGGAAACCTACTGCGAGCAGAAGGATGAGGATGAAAGTACAGGCTCATTATTTTCAGCCGCACCCCCCCACTTGGAATGACTTTCGGAATGCCATCAAGGAGCAGTACTACCCTGTCAAAAGCTATGAGGACAAATACATCACATGGACCACACTGCAGCAAGGACGAGACCAAGATGTGCCTGAGTTCACAAACATTTTTCACACCCTTTGCACACAGTTGGGTATCAAACATTCTGAGCTGCATCTGGTACTCAAATACCGCGACTGCCTGCATAGATACATCCAAGAAGAGATGTAGTTCTTGGACATCTCCTCACTCGGCACAGCATACCGATACGCTGTCAAAATCGAGCAAAAGTTCAAACAGAAGAAGAGAGACTTTGGATCTGCAAATCCGAAGCCCAAAGGACAAAGCCAAGGCGGGGTGACCC